>JADLZN010007428.1:0-14896 GCA_018155175.1 Sinocyclocheilus anophthalmus | reverse complement strand
GCAAACTCAGGAGAATACATCGGTTTCAAAATAAAAGCTCAAACCCTGCCATGTCCACGTATTCTTTTAATTAGTTGCTATAGCATTTCTGTCCTAAAGAAATGGCCAAATATTAAAGGTTAAGTGGACATTTGAATTAAATGGTGTTTGGTTAATATTAAACAAGTATTAGATCGGACAGCAATGTGTAAAAACAATCGTCAGTCCGTTGGCGCCCTCTGCAGGCCTTTGATGTAATGTTTAATGTACATTAGCTCTATTGTTTATTATACATGATGTATTTTAAGAGTTTTGTCCAATAAAACTATGATTTCTTGCTTTTTGATACTTTATTTGAACTAATTATTATTGCATCATTGTTATTATATATGTATTTTAAGTCATTTTAAAGTCTAATGTTTGCTTGTGTCTATTTTTATTACCACAAAAAAATATATATAATAATTATAGGGCCCCATGAAATCCGTTTTATTTCCAAATTCTGTTTTTTTTCTATTTAAATTTTTCTATACTCTGTTTTAATGGTTAAATTAAATTATTAATCAAAAAGCCTGTCTACTTACATTGTAGTTTTACAGAATAGATAATAATTGATTATATATATATATATATATCATATATATATATTATATAATATATATATATATATATGGGTCACCAATATTGTGCTTATATGGATGCACAAGACAATCATATAAAACCCCAAATTTCGAGTATTTTATTAAAAATATGTACGATAAAAGCAGCTTAGGCTCGCGTAGAATATAAAAGGCAACGCACTGATTGCAAGCGATTTCCTGACTATAGAAAACCAGTGATAAAGAAAACCTCTTAAGCCGCTATGAAAGTACGAACAAACCAAATTCACTGTATCCAGATAATAAAAAATATCATGTAGCCTACAGGCAGCAGAATTGCACAGACCTTAAGTAACGCATAACCGTTATAAATAAAACTTTAAAGGGATCCTATATGCTTTTCATCACTCGTTTTAATTAGTCTGATAATGTTGCTGTTTGAGCATACAAAAAGATCTGCAAGTTCAAATCTCAAGTCAATTCAACGGAGTATTTTATTTGTAAACAAATCCCTTTTTCAAACTACAATCTATGACCTCTCTTGGGACTACAAACGCATATCTTCCGGGAATGTGTGATCGTTACCAGACGAATGGGACGTGACCAAAGTTGAGTGCTGCACTTAGAAGCGCGACGGTATGGTGGCCATATGTGCCATTTATATGGGACATGTCCTGGCCATGATTTTTATATTGCCTTAAACATCCAAAGTAGTTTGACCAATAATATGCAGGTATTGTATATAATCGACCAATTGTGTGGCTGCGCGTGAGATGGTGTACTCTACAGATAACGATTAAACGTGGCAATATCGCACGTTTTTGTTCGTTCGTGTGACTTGAAGCGTCGCTTGCGGCCACGATAAAAAAAAAAAGACCCAGCAAAGATAGGTGCAGAGCCGATTCGATAAGACAATAAGGAGCCATCTGCTCTCGGGTTCTCTCTAAGCTCTCATGAATGTAACCAACAAACCAACGTATCAGACCCTGCACAGTGGCAAACTGCCAAACCTGGATATTATTATGTGCAATATTAAAATCCTGTGCCGGGACTGTGTCCCATATAATGGTCGCATATGGCCACTTAGCACGAGTGTTACATCACTATGTCGGAGACATGCTTAGTCGTTCCCACACAATGCAGACGAACTTAGAGTTATTACAATTAATCCAGGTTTTAAAATCACACTCAAATTGATTTGATTTTGACTCAGTATTTACACTGAAGCTCGCAGTCGGCTATGGTAAGGGGCGTGACATTGCCCGACCAGGCGCCGAGTGCTGCCAATCCCAACACACACCGGCCCAGCTAAAACAAATTACGCCAGCACATTTTCTCTTACTTTTCAGAAGGCGGGCCTTATCATTTGATACAGGAAATAATCGAGCCGTTCATGCCAATGAAGGCTAATGAAGGAAGACACACACTCCCACAAAAACAAATTCAGTATACCGTTTATTTAAAATAGGATATACTAAGTAGGCTTACAGGCAAGCAGGTGATTGTGATTGTAATAAAGGTAATTTTATACTTCACTGAACAGAAATGTACTGTTGTGTTTTCTGCTTGGATGTTATGGTTAGCTTTTTATTATTATTTATAATACGATTTTGTGGTTTTGAGTTCAAATGTCATTATGTGCATAATTGTCAATTTTTCCTTTGAACAAAGTGACTGATCCTTATTTAGATAATACAAATAATAAGTGTTTAATGCTTATTTTTTATTATTTTTTGGCTGGACATTTTTTTTGGTGGGCACAAGGAGAAGCTTGGGGTTGGGGGGGGGGGGGCATATCCACTCCCCCCCAGACTCCGGCCCTAGAATGGAATAGATTCTAGTCCTTTGCATCAGTTTTGTTTGATGTTTGAATCATGGCTCCTCTGTTGTAATAAGAATTGGCTAGTTGCGATGGAATAGAATTGAGCTAGGTTTGCGCTGTCCCAAAAATAGGGGTCCTAGATATGCGTGTCCTAAACTGGCTAGCCTTTCGGTAATGCGGAATAAAAAAATAACATTGGGTTCGTTTCTTCTGTTTTTGTTCAGACCAATGTGAAAGTCGACCCATGTTTTTACCCTGCAAAAACACAGAGCTGTAAATGTGAACTGGTGGATCGTTAAGAAGATAATGTATTATAAAAATCTAAACAGTAAAATGTGTTTGTATGTTATTTAATTAATATATATAATTTATTATTGATAATAATTGTTTAAACATAAGATAATAATTTATACTTTTGACTCATCCATTTTCTTAAAAATGGTTTAAAGGCTTAAATGTGATGTTTATCATTTTATAAGACTTTTTGTTTTTGTGAAAACTTGTATTGTAACTCATACTTTTTACAGTCATTTGACAGTTTAATAGTTTACCATAGACATTGCCCTACCGGGGGAGGGGGCCTAGACAGGATCTATGTTTTAATTTTATTTGTTTGTCAGGTCTTAAAAAGGCCTTAAAAAGTCTTAAATTTGAGCTTAAAAATACTGCAGAAACCCTGTATTTCTATATCATCAAAGATCCTGAAAAATTTATTTTGTATCTGTTTCATAAGATATTTCTTGAGCAGCAAATCGGCATATTTAAGTGATTTCTGAAGGATCGTGTGTCACTGAGACTGGAGTAATGATGCTGAAATTCAGCTTTAACATCACAGGAATAAAATACATTTTACTATATATTTAAAAATAGACAACAGTTCTTTTTAATGTGTAAATTATACAGTTTTTCCACCTCTGTTTTGGCTTTGGGGCTTTCCGTTTTTATTTCTGGATCCTTGTTTAATGGTTATTACATTTATTTATTAAATTAATCAAAAGCATGTCGAATTAATTAAAATTCATGAAGCTTAACTAATTTATGTCATTATTAAAAGTTTAACAAACTTAATTTATAGGCCCTATGAAATGTTGTTATTTTTTCAACTTTATGTTTTATTTCAATTCTGTTTTAACATGTCTAATTTATTGAAATCATAAACAAGGTTCATGTTATTTCACATAGCCTTAAATGATTTTTTGCTCAGAAATTCTGTGTTGTGTATTTACAATTTTTTTTTAAAGGCATAAAACATTCATTTAATCTATCTTTTAAGTAATTAAAGTTTGTAACACTTTTTTAACACTTTTTGGAAAAATTACTATTTTTTCTGTATTCTTGGCATAAAATAATGCAGACTTACACCAGTGTCGACACCGGTCGCGAACCGTTGTTGCAACAGCTAAGTCTGTCTACACTGGACGAGACAAAGCGACCATTGAAATTCACTAGAAATTTGTATCAATACTTCATAAAAAACATCAAGCAGGCAGTTTTCCCTGTCGGTATTTCACACCGCACCGCGCCACTTCGCATCCAGTGTAGACAGCCTCACTGATTATAATATTCTATATGCCGTTGCGCTCGCCGTCCGTATAATGACACGGTGTTAGTGAGCAGAAGAGATTTTTTTTCCAAAAACACTGTAATGTTTCCAAAATTTGACAGGTACTGTATAAAATTGTTGCTATATTGCTTAAATACCATTAAATGGATGGATTTTTGGCCCAAGATCCTGGGATAGGCTTCAGCCCCGACGACCCTAGAGAGGATAAGTGGTTTGGAGAGTGAATAGATGGATGGATGAACTTCCAAAATACTTTGACTTGCTTTGATTTTGTTTCTATTCTGACTGCTGTTCAGCTTAAAAATACCTTTACATTATCGTTGTTTGTCATTTTGCCTCATAATACCTGTGCTAAACCTATTAAAATTAAGAAACTAATTAAAGTGTTTGTTTTTTTTACAGGATCCTATGTACCCAGCCTCAACCATTCATCAGAAGGACTGTGAAAGCGGGAACACTTTGAACCACCAGTGGCAGTTTCCACGGGATGAAAAGGGCATAGTAGTGGATGATGGGGGTACTGACATTAACCTGCCAAAAAAGGTTCATCTATAGCATCGCCCCGAAACCCCCTTTTTGGTTCTTCCTGGCACCTTTTTTTTTTAAAGGGGTCATATGACGTTGCTAAAAAGAACATTATTTTGTGTATTTGGGTGTAATGCAATGTGTTTATGGTTAAAAAAAAAAACATTTTTTTCCACATAATGTACATTATTGTTTCTCCTCTATGCCCCGACTTTCTGAAACACATTGATTTTTACAAGCTCATTCATTCTGAAAAGCGATGTGTGCTGTGATTGGCCAGCTATCCAGTGCGTTGTGATTGGCCGAATACGTCAAGCGTGTGACGGAAATGTTACGCCCCAACCATACTGTGATGCCATGTCCAGGCGCGACAAGACAAAACCAGTAAAACCCATTATAAACGAGGCATTTGTTGCATCCAGTGGGGACATAATTACTGATTATAATGACTTATACTGTCTTTTTACGTATTGCGTTGCGTATCACGCTGCGAAAACATTTAAAAATGTCTGCATTTGTGATCGGAGAAATGACAAACAACAAGCGCTACTCTACACTGCTCAAAACTCACGTTTGAATCATCAGTGGCAAATTCTTTAAATATAAAACGTACTTACAGGCTGTGAGTCAGAACCGCCAGACTGTCCTTGCAAAGTTGGAACGGCCCCACTTTATAGAAACAGACACCGACATTGTAAGCTACTCTCTCAGGAAACACTCCTCGTCCTCCATAAAATGCGCTACACACATCTGAATATTTGGGTTGAATGGTTTTGGAATAGTGTTGTAAATACAACTTACCCACTGATTTTTCATTGTGTCCTCTTTTGTAAGGCCAAACAAGTAGTTTCGCTTTCACAACGAAAAACACAGCGCCTTCACAACATGGCGGCTGCGGCAACAACAATACTACAGCGAGAAGCAAAGTTACGCCTTCTTTCTTTGCGTGAACATTTGGGCGGCGTTATGCAAATCTTCCCACATAGTGACGTAGATATGTGGGGGCGTGTTAGAACGAGCCGTTTTAGGTAGGTGTGGTTGACTCTTAACTTTTATAAAGAATATCTCTTTGGATTTGAGACTTTACAGATCTTCTTTATGCACCAAGAGCTTGTAACACTCCAAAGAGAAAGGAAAAATTTTAATTGCATCATATGACCCTTTTAAGAGTGTAGATGAGTGTGCAACTGACCAATAACAACTGAGTATTCCGGCACACTGTTTATTAATATTGTGTATATATATTCTTCTCACTTTTAGGTCCTCAGACCATATGGGGTGAAGATCATGACAACCAAACCAAAGGTGGACTGTAACCTACTGGACTATATGATAGACTTCATACTGACAACTGCCATGTATGCAGCATCAAAAGTTTTTGAAAAGAGGGGCATTACCTACACCGAGTAAAAGAGTGGAGGATTCATCTGGCCTTCATCGGCCCCCATGAGGTAGTAGAATAAATCAGCTTGCTTTAGGACTGAAATCTTCATCTCATGTTGATATCATTTTAAACATTCTTAAAAGTACTTCTCATTCCTTGTGAATGTATTTTGTAGTATGTGTAAAACTTTTCCAATAAAAACCTTGTTTACCTTTATTGATATTGTAATCAAGGTTGTTATTGAGACCTTGATGCACCCTATGGACTGCACACATCTGCCTGTGTTGGGCTTGTGTTTACAGGTAGTATAAAACTAGGCCTGCAACAACTAATCGATAATGAAAATAATCATCATCGAATTTGATTAGTGCATCAAAACAAACAGACTGCTCATAATTCTGATGAAAATATTTTTTGTTAGAAAAATGGAGTGTAGGTTTAAAACCCTACATGTAACACAAGTAATCATATTTATGAGAGCAGTAACAGTAAAGGCACTATTGTTGGAATTATCCATTAATATAATATAATTACTGTTCAGACGAGCGATTCCTCGTACCTTGTACAAGTTAACATTTTGTGTTTTTGTTTAAAATGTTTTAAATTATATTTTAAAACGGCAAACAATCTGTTGTTTTTAGGTTTAGAATGTATTTATGTTCTACTGGTAGTGTTATCTGTATGCACCAAGGGTCTGAGAGTAACGCAATTTCAATTCTCTGTGTGTATGTGCTGTACATGTGGAAGAATTGACAATAAAGCAGACTCGACTTGGCTTGTAATGTTTGTATTTTAACACTTTAATGCTTATAATGTACAGCATAACCTACATAGTTATATTCATTATATTTGCTTTCGTGGGCAGGATGTGAAATTACATTGTTTAAAATAATGGATTAAAATGATTCTAATTAAAAAATAATGTTTATTTATTTTTTTTATTTTTTTGACATCCAATTAATAAAAAAATTATCTACAGATAAACTGATTATCAAAAAAATTGTTAGTTGCAGCCCTACTTAAGATATCGTAAAGGAGGTAGGCGGTATAATGCTGTGTATGTGCACCAAGTATACTGCATGTTTATTTGTACAACATGTAATTAATTTCTATAGAGATAACACATTATTACAGTGAAACAATTTGCCATTTTTATTTTGTAAATGAACAGAAAACCATCTCTACCACTGCAGTGCTTTTTCACCATTTTTTTTTATAAAGTTGTAGTTCATAGTTCTGAATCATTTTGTCATGTGAGAACAATTGCAACAGTTCATATTTCCTTTCAGATTACGTAACTGCTGTGTACTAAAGCCTGTATCATAGAATAGTAACTTGTCATTCTGTATTTTTTTGTAGATGTTTGTTGAATAACTAGGCTTAAATGTAATTTGAGGTGCTTTAGTAAAACCATGGTTAAACTATGGTATTACAACCATAGTTAATTTGTGGTATCAGAACCACGTTTTTTTAAAAACCATGGTTACTACACAGCAAAATTATGAGAGTTAATTTATTGGTGTTACTAGTGAGTGTTGAAATTCAGAGTAGTTTTAACACTCTTTTGTAAGATATAACACTGCTGGAGTAACTAGAATGAAAGTGTTAGTGTTGTTATTGGCAGTTAGTGTTGCTCAGCTTTAATTAACACTTTACACTGCCGGCCAAGCCACGTCCATTTTCAACTTCGTTCTTGTCTGGACAGCCGCCATGTTGTCAGTTACAATTCGTTCATACAGAGCAGCATGGTAAGTAAACTTTATTTTTGTATTATTGATATCAAATAAAAATATATAAAGTGCAGTGCAAACGGTAAAAGGTCTTGAGGCAGGTGTGACACACTCTCTATAACGGATTAAAAGTGTAAGTGAGAGTAAACAGTGAGAGATGCAGAGACAGGTGAAAAGCGTTTGGTTAATAGTGAATATTGACCTATTGTGCGTACCGTTGTGGCTCCCGCTGTTAGCAGGGGATAATCGCTACATTTGGGGTAAAAAAGACATAATTATGTATTGTGCCAAGAAGATTGCACTGTCTGCTCGTTCACACAGGTGTGAAACTGATTGGTAGCTGCCTTTAGCAGAGCCTTTACCGATTACCTCCATTGATCAGAGCATTCGGCACGGTCGTCTGTGAGTGACGTCACCTCCCAATACAAACATGCCCCTTAGTATAGTCCCGCCCCTGACGATGATTGGCAGCTTTCCATGCAGACATCGGAAATTCAAATGCAAAAGGAATTGCGATTCCATTTGAGTTTTGGCAGGTTACATGCGCGACGCAGCGAGAGTGAAAAAGCAGACGTGGTAATTAATATTGCTATTTAAATATGACAGGCTCGTAACTCCTAAGACATGGGAAATACAGTTGCAAATGGACTTTGCTTTTTCATTTGAAATTTGGCCGTCACTGTGCGTTCGCGAAAGCGAAAATGCAAACGCTAATGCAGGATTGCATTTGGATTGTCACAATTTATGCGTCCACATATTGAAAACGCAATTGAAAATACAATTTGCTATTCTAGTTGAAAATTGTCCGGAATATCGTTTCCATAGAACTCAAATACAGCCTGATGCTTTGTTTATAGACTGTTTGTGGGTGGCTGTTTGTTGTTTCATCTATCAATTCATGTCGATAAAGTATAAAGGGTAAATCCTGTATAGTGATTTAACCTATATAGTGCTTGCATATGGGTAGCTGTTATGTATCTTTGTAAGTCATTGTAAGCCCTCTTTTGAGGCATGCGCAAAAAAAACTATTTACTATAGTAAAACCATAGTTAATTTTCGTAAGGGATGCCACCTCCTCCCAAAAGCACACACTAGTGTGTCAGTGTGAAGTTTCAGATGCTCTGCGATGGGAGATATTTCATTCAGCAGCACTATTAATACTCTTTTCACCCACTTCTGTTACTAGCCACACTGCTATACGCTTAAAACAAGACTAACTGGATGTGTGATGCAGTTTTATAATTGTATTTGCAACCATACTTTATCTTAGTTAAGCTAAGCTGATATTTTGAAACATAACATAGATATTGCTTGAATGACAATTCTGGCACTTTCTTTAAATCTATTTTCAGCTCTTATATTATTTAGCTCGTTTTAATCCACAGCAGTATTTTATTGATCATACTTGCGATGAAGCCGAATTAAGACCTGGCGTTATATCTCTAAGCGTTTTGCGAGCATATTATGAAAGGAAATGTAAAGTTAAAGTCACACTCATGTTAATAACTTACTATTTCAGCGGCCAGGATGGTTCCTTTCCGAGTTCGCACAAAGCTCATCAGTTTCTCCAAACAGCCTCCAAACGGACTTCCCCCAGTTTCTGCCATTCTGAAGATGTTTTCCTATGAAATAACGCTTTCTTATGAAGCCTAGCGTCCGTATCAGCAAACGTTCACAAACACGGTCTGTTAAAAGGCTCCGTTTATAGCTAACGCAGCTTCTGAGTGTGCGGGGCGTTGGCTTAGGCTTTATAGTGTTTTGTGGGTAATTCACGGGGAGAGAGCGAAATCCAATTCAGCGCGCCTGCTCGTATGGGGTGTACTTTATGGCACTTTTTGGCTGATAAAAAAAATAAGTGAGAATAAGTAGGCCACGAGAACTAACGTGTATATGCTCGCCAGCCGTCTGGCCAAAATCCCACAGTATTCAGGCGTGGCGGCCACATAGCAAAGAAAGGATTTTTTTAACTTTGTGTCTAACGTACGTGTGGATAAACGTACATGTGAATAAGTACATTGATAATCATTTGGCGTTGTCCCAGGTGTGGTGTTTCCGTATGGCAGTCCATACCCTATGCCTTCAGTGCATGTGTGGCTCGTGAATCGCAAGCTCTCTCATTTATATTTCGTTATTATTGTTTAATCATGCATCCTGCTATTGGGTCTCTTACTTATGTCTGTTTGAGGGTTTTAAACAAATATTTAACCAATGAAAGGCATTCAAAAGATCTTGTAGCGAACTTTAAAGGCTATTGCTCCTCAAACTGTCAGGGCAAAAACTTTCAACCCTTCTTCCATTCAGATAAGTACAGCGTTTTCTTCACTAAAACACTTTGTCTATAAAGGCTAATGTTTTTGTGTATAAAGAGCAGAGAAGAGTCTTAGCATTTGCCGTCTAGTTGTAGCCAATACACTTTTGTACGTTTTAAATATCCTGTGCATATAGCGCTTCATTGTCTATCATGGGATTTTGGCCAAGTGTATTAAACGACATGAAAAACTGAGCGCCCATATAGCTACAATAAATGTTATAACCTGTATGTTTTCTGAAAGGCGTATCAATGGGGTCAACGGGCTCGGCCGATCAGATGCGGCCGTTATATTGACAGACAAAACACAGATCTCTGTCTTTCACTGTTCAAAAACCTTGTTTTAACTCCATTTGAGCTTGATTTTCATAAAATGTTAAAGCTGTCAGGTGCCTGATAAAGCCACATACCACTCTGACGACAGTCAGTGTTTAATTATATATAAAAATTTTTTTTAAAAAAAAAAAAAAATGTATAGGCATATCCATCTTTGGATATAAAATTAAAGTGGGGCTTTGCTGGACTGAGGTGTTCCCCGCAGGGGTTCGATCACTTGCATTTTTTTTTATAACAGTGGAAACTTAAAAATACGCCGTCATTTTTGCTCGTAAAGGTAAGAGTATACATCATTTGGAACTGCTAAGGGTCTACTTGTATTTGTGTGCACTCACAAAATCAACAAAACCTTGTGCTTTTGTAAAGCAGAAACCAAAACAGTATGTGCTTTCTGTCCTCTTGTGCAGGAGCGCTTCACCGACATGTTACATATATCTATAGAATGCTTTAAATTAATATTTTAAAATGAAATAATTCAAATCAAAAACAAAAACAATTTTACGGATTTTATAAAATCCGTAAATATGCATTTCTCTCTAAAGGCACGTCCAATGAGAAGACGGCGAGTCAGGTTGGTCAAATTAATTTTTGCAACATTGACTCATAAAACATTGGTTTATTAACAAATAAATCTATGCTGGCCAGCGGTAGAGAGGTAGTGGTTCACATTGGGGGGGGGTAACATAATATCCCTCTATTCTATTTTTTTCTTTTTTTTTTTTTTTTTTGGGGGGGGGGGGGGGGGGGGGGCCCCGTGCCAAAATTGTGTTTGCATCAGTGGCCTATACTGCAGGCATTTTTGTGGCCATGTTGAAAAATAACTAAATAGACAAGATTAACGCATAATATTCTTATAGAATAAAGTCAAAATTAAAATAATAAAATCATGTTATATGCGTGAGTTAATGTGAAAAATCTTTCTCCGCATTATATTGTCCTAGCTCCTCCAAAAAAAAAAAAAAAAAAAAAGTCTGTGGCATCTGTTGTTCTTTTGACTTTTTTTAAAACTCAGATTGATCTATTCATGAGACATTCGTTTGTATTAAATTGTTCAGATTTTTTTCATGCATTCAAATATTCATGTTTGTTTCGTGCTGCAAATTTTAAAGAGGAAAATATCATTGATTCATGTGCAGCTTGAACTGAGGCGAAGCTCACAACAAATTGTGACTAAAGACATTTATTGTTTGTATTTTATCATAAAATTGACAGAAGGCTGAGACTTTGTATTAACAAAGCACAAAGCTGCGATTATTGAGTGGCTTGCGTGCTACAAATAATGGACTTGAAACTTTTAAAGCATTAAATTTGCAGAGGGGGGGGGGGGGGTTAGCAATATAGTTACCCATTTGGGGGGAGTAGGGGTAGCAGACTTTTTTTGGGCATATGGGCCCGGCTGACTCGTTTCGCCACTGTCTCCCTGCGACTGTGATCATAAGGCTTCAGTAGATATCAACACATGGACAATAGGCTACTATATGAGCTACAGCCTTATTTTAATAGACATAACATTTGAAAATGAAAATGTGTCAAACTGGGTAGACCAGTTTCAAAACATTTTCAAATAGGCCTATGTATAAACATTTATTAATCATTTATCAATATATAGGCTCTTAATATGAACATGTAGAGTAGCCTACAAGAAACTGCTCTTGTAATAAGCAGCTGTATGACATGAAAAAACTAAAACAAAAAACAAAACCTGAACTCTGAAATAATAGACATCTGCTGATCATACAATTATCTAGTTTTCAGAAATGAGGTCTATTGTATAGTGAATCATTTTTTTCTTTAGAGACGTGTTGTATTAACTATTACCAGTAAGTTCATATGTGCTCCGATTAACATTAGCCTATATTATTATATTGTATTATTTTATTTAAACTATAACTGTGAATATATTTGGATGCTCCATGTTAGTCACTGAATAGGCTTACATGATTTTCAATTGATTTTTAGGTGATATTGCTTGAAAAGTGAATTATAATGAGTGCTCAAAGAAAAAAAAAAATCAATTATTTAAGCTGTTTATTTTAATATCAAAGCCTATGTGATAACATAACCTTAGGCTAAAAGCTGTGATATTAATATTGTCCACTAGAGAGAGCCACCATATAGGAAATAGGCCTATTTGAAGTTTATTTTGAAAAATTAATTTCCACACTTTTGAACAGAAATAAATGTATATAACAATTTAATTTAACTATGATGTACTGACAGTATAGTTTTATATAATCAGTGTACATTGCTTATCCCAAAGATTTTCCAATTGTTTAAATTTTCCTAAATGCTGTCTTAGTTTTTCTTGATTACTAACACACAATTCATGAAACAATTCACCACTTGTCACAACTATAAACACATTCTCGTGACAAACAAACTTGTACAAACGTCCATGTCAAAATCAAATACTCCAGTCAAAAACCCCTACTTCTATCAATATCAAACTTTGGCCTCAGATGACAAAACCTACAGTACAAACACACAGACAATTTCCCTGCCCAGTGAACACTAGTGAGATCGATTCAGAACACTGTAACAAAAACCTCTTATTGGGATTCAGGAATTATTTGGCAGCTCAATGTCTTAGTATACAACACAAATGAAAAATGCACAAAGAATAAAATACAGCAATAAGCTTTATGAAACATAAATTTTCATTACACTACTGTAAGTAATCTTACAGTAGATGAAGTAGATGATCTTACAAGAGAAGTAAAGTTCAATATCAAATAGGTATGTAACATAATACAGTATAGTGTTGATTGCATACATAAGTAAATTGGTCATATTTCATTACAGTAGTATATAGTACAAACATAAATGTCTTGGTCTTCTGACAAAACACTTTCCCAACCTCCCTTAGGCAGCTGTCTTTCAGACTCAGTTCTGCAAAAACACGGGTAAACAAAAAAACAGGCTAAATTTGACAGTCACAAGTTTGAGTGTGTACAACATGTCATACTGTTTACTGGAGACCGAATAGTGAAATGTCCCTTATATAAAGTACTGTTACTACAGTTACTATACTGCACTGTGTAAGCAGTGTAAAACCCTGTCTGTGATTCTTTCAGCTCTCTCTCCAGTGCTAGGATGCATTTTTAAAGCAGTCACCTGTGCTCCTGTCCTGTTTATACTATCCTGAGATTCTGACTGGTGTGTAATCAGTTTTGCTACTGAATGCTTGCTTATGGATAATTGTGTGTTGTTTGAGTTCACACTGTGACAGTAGAGTTAATTATATAATGTGTTTTATGAATGAGAACATAAAATATCTGTAAAATGAGGCCAACTTTGGAGAAATCATTAAAAAATTGGAATGTGTGTGAGTATTTATGCATGCCACTATAATATATAGCCTAGAATATTATAATTTCTAAACTACTAAATTAATTAGTAAAACATTATCTAAGTGTTTCTGCTGGCCATTGGCTTACATTATGAATGCATCTTAATTTAGATTTGGTGCTTTGATTTACTGTGTTATGGAAAAAAAAAAAAAGAACATTCAAGTCATTTTTTCGATTTTGGTTTTCTTGGGGACAAAACTCTTAAACTCATAAAAATGTTGTCTTTCCATTTGGATTATACTGCCATTATCTTATATATGGTGCTTACAAGAAAGCTGTGAATTGATTGTTCCTGGTTGTTGTTTTACAAGTTATAAGCACTTTTTCTAAATAACATTGTAAGTTCATTGATTAGCTAATATTGCAGTGTAATTAAAATTTTACTCGTCATATTTTCGTCAACATTCTGAAGATTATGGAATATTCTGGGATTTGGAGGTTCTAAAATGTTATAACATACAGTTTTTTTTCTTTCTTTTTGCTCAGAACAAAGCAAAACAAAAAACTAATCTATAGCACTTAAGACATTTGACAAAATCACACACAGAACTGGCAAAAGGTACTGCATATGACACGGCGCAGACGGCATGTAGCTTCTCATGCATCTTCTCACACAGCTTCTCACGACGAAAGTGTCGCGCTTCTTATCACACGTCATTGGTCACGGCTTCTGCTCACGGCAAGGTACGCGACGATCAACACGACTGATTGCTTAGTTAGCAAAGTAAGTGCTTAAATCACACCTCATATGCTCTGTGTTCATGTTCATTGAGCTGCCTACCTAGAAGACAGAGTTTGAAAGCGTTTCGTCTCAGCAGCTGAAATGCCTGGCAAAATACTAATAGCATGCTACGCTACGGTTTTGAAAGCGCAGCTCGCTAATACTCATCGCTGCGATCCAAGGGCCGCATCAAAAAAAAAAAAAAAAAAAAATTAAGAACCTCACGGGGCCGCGCGGGTCTATGATCGTACTTAGGCTATGGGCCCCCCATCACAATAATGATATATATAGCTTAAAATAGGATTTTTGTCCAATCAACATTTTTGATGCATTGGAATTTCACAATTCTTGTTACCAATTCCAATATCACAAAATAAAAAATACTAGCCTAAGTAAAAACAAACTTACTGAAGACAAGTAAACAGTCATGAATTACAATAGAACAAATAAATTGACCTACAAACACTTAAAGCACTGAATAAGAAATTTTATTGTATAAAATAAATCAGACTAGGCAAATAATGACTGAATGGTCTCACTGCATAATTCATATACATTATTTTACAAAAAAAAAAAAA
>JADLZN010007427.1:0-49321 GCA_018155175.1 Sinocyclocheilus anophthalmus | reverse complement strand
CAGACAAATTTTAGGTCAAGAAGCGGTGCTCTTGTTTAGATGTAATCCCAGTTTAGCAATGCACAAATTGATTCCAAATCTAATTATGCTTTAAAAAAATCATTATTTGAATACACTAGTTTGAAATATTTACTCAGTATCCACTGGGTTGAGAAGAAATACAGATTTAAGTTTGCAAAAATGACAGAAAAGCTAGAGCAAAAATCCAGCAAGAATGTTTAATGCTCTCAACTTACTAAATAGCTTCATTAGTGTGAGATGGAACTCAAATCCATTTCACAGTCACGCAGTTCTCCAATTACTTCATCCTTATCATTTCGACAATTAAGACTACTCAAGCTAGGCGGCTGGTGGCGAGGCGAGCTGAGGATTTAACCGCCGTGATGAGAAGAAAGGTGAGGACGGCGAGACGAGGGGAGAAGAGAGAACATACTTATCTGGTGCAGTGCAGTGACATGTAGTGTCTTTGTGGAGGCAGTGCAAAGGTTTGTTTACGACTATCTAAATGAGATCAGAATATACTACACAGAAAAAGAAAGAGAGAACAGGCTCTGCTCCAAAACCTTTGGAGCACTTCACAGAAAAATTAAAATTATGTTATTATTTACTTGTTGCTCCAAACCAATATGCTGTTATGAGTGTTATGGAAAACAACATAGGAGAATTGTTACAGTTTAGATGAATTTGGAACTATATGAGAATGAATAAATAATGATGCCTCTGTATCATAGGTGCAATTCCAAAAAAGGTAAGCAGCATGATTATCTCTCTCATAGTGCAAGACAAGCATTTGCGGTTAAAAGTATATACATTTTTATTTTTTTATTTAGCCAGATGACGATCATTTCGCTAGATAAGACCCTTATTCCTCGACTGGGATCGTGTGGAGCCTTTTGAAGCTGCATTGAAACTGCAATTTGACCTTCAGCCCATTGGCCACCAAGTCCATTGTATGGAGAAAAAACCTGGAATGTTTTCATCAAAAAACCTAAATTTCTATTCAACTGAAAAAAGACATACATGAACATCTTGGATGACATGGGAGTAAATTGTCAGGAAATTTTTATTATGGAAGTGAATTAAACCTTTAATTTCTTAAAAAAAAAATACTGACTCCAAACTTTTAAACAGTAGTGCATATTTAAAAAAAAAAAAACAATTTAATGAAGAGTACAACAGTTCACTGTAATTAGAAATGGAGTGTTCTATTCAATATTGTGTGACGTGAACCTTCATATTTATACTGTAGGAGCTTCACAACGTTAACTTAGCAACAAGCTAATGCAAAGCTCTATTGATATCAGCTGAGAGCAGAGCTTCCAGTGCGTTTTGCTATTTGTACAACGCAGAGTTTGGAGTTGCTGTTCCAAATCGTTACTTATGTGGTTTCATTTTAGCTAGTGTGCTTGCTAGATTTAGAACACAGCCATAGAGACAGAAGCGCCTGTTCAAATAAATGATTTCTCCATATAAATAACAGATTTTCTCTCATAGGTCTTGAAGATGGAACGAAAACAAAACTGAGAGAGAAGAATGAGAGTGTGTTAGTACCCAGATGGAGGGACAGAGTGAAATGACCCAGCACACACCGGAAGGCTCCAGACCAGCAAATGCCAAAACTTCTGCTTTTATAGAGGTGCTCACACTTGCTGATGATCAGTTAATCAAAGGCGTTTGATTAGCAGAGCCTGACCCTGTTCATCTGAGGTTTTATTTTCCAAATTTTAAGACCTGACACATACCAGATATTTGTTTTTAGTATGTCCTGATACTGAAAACCATTGAATTTAATAGGGTGTCCTATTTTTTTCACATGACTATATATACACACACAAATATATCCTACAATATTAAACATATTATTTATATATATTTATATGTGACCTGGAGCACAAAACCAGTCTTAAGTCGTTTGGGTATATTTTTAGCATTAGCCAAAAAAAAACATTGTATGGGTCAAAATTAGCGATTTTTCTTATGCAAAATCATTAGGATATTAAGGTAAAGATAATGTTCCATGAAGATATTTAGCAAATATCAAACTGTAAATATATTAAAACTTAATTTATTATTAGTAATGTGCATTGCTAAGAACTTCATTTGGACAAATTTAAAGGCGATTTTCTAAGTATTTAGATTTTTTTGCACCCTCAAATACCAGATTTTCAAATAGTTGTATCTCAACCAAATCCTATATACAAACCATACGTCAATGGAAAGCTTATTTATTCAGTTATGATGTATAAATCTAAAAAAATTGACTCTTGTGACTGGTTTTGTGGTCCAGGGTCACATATTTTAGAAATATATTTTAAAGTTTAAATGCAGGAATGCAGTTCCCTTTCATGGGAACTTCGAACTGAGTCCTCTAGGGGGCGCTATGGGGAACGCCTCGTCATGACCCGTGTCTGAAGCATACATTGAAAAAACACCAACTCGTTGGCCGGCGACAGCCATGACGTCACTTCGGTATACTACAGTATAAATTTTGTTTGAAGCGTGCATTTCTGTGGTAAAAGAGCGATCTCTATTTATCTCATTATGGCAGGCACTAGCAAAAGCATTTAAGGATGTGTGCATCCGTTTTGACGTTGTTTAACATCTGATGACACACACACGATCTATGCGTTGTTTTGTTTGGGCGAAGAGCACGCACGCGATGTCTCCGAGGGGGCAATCGGCGTGCACTGCGAGCGTTTTTTCCACAAAAAAAAAAGCTCCGCTCTCGTTTGTCTCTCTTTTCGAGGAAAGAGGGGCAGCCATCTGCTTCCTGCGATCCAGGACCCACCGCTGCTGAGGCTCGGAAGGGAATGAGCTCGTGGGGATCACAGGTGGATCTGGCCGATGAGTTTGAAGAGAGGTTTCCCATTCGCGATCGTCGGCTGTGCACGAGAGAGAGCCGCTGGAGGATGATGTTATCTCTTTAACATCATCTGATCCAGGGACCAGTGCTCTACTGGGTTCGGCCCAGCAAAAGCAGGAAAAGTCTGAGGAGGGCAAAGAAGCTGAGGATGAGCCTTCCCAATCCTCCTGCCCTGCGTTTGATGAGGCTTTTGGAATTCTTAAGCTTTAATTGACTGTGAAGAAAGTGACGTTGCGAGGTCATCTCAATGAACGTTATTTTTTTCTGGCCATAACCCTCCAGCTCAGGTGAGCCTTCCTTTCTTCCTGTTTTCCATACAGAGATTGAGAAGGAATGGAAGAGGCCGTTTTTTCTTCACGCATCCATCGATTCCAGCATAAAAGTTATGCCAACATCGATGCGATGCGCAAAGGCAGTTATGAGAAGATGCCCCTATAGAGAGACGCTGGCCAGCTATCTATCTATGGGTGAGACGTCCTCTAAGACACCCTTCCTTGACATCTCGCTCGGATGCCAAGGCATACGCAGCAGCAGCAGCAGGTCGGGCTGTCGCTTCATTGCACACGATGGTGATGCTCCAAGCATATCAGGCTGACCGGCTGAAGGACCAGGATAGAAGTCCAGGTCTGAGCCCGAACAACCCAGGGGTCCTAGCCCGTCTCAGTTTGAGGATCAGAGACTGGCTCAGAAGGCTAGTGTCGCGGCTCGCGCTCCTCCCCCGCCCACAGGTAGGGGTAGGAAGAATCGCGGGTCAAAGGAAGGTAAGTAAAAGACCTAAGGGTTGTGATCCAGACAGGGCGTCAGTGCTTTTTTCCGGATAAGAGTGATACCTCAGTATCGACTCATTTCCTTCGGGGGTCTTACATCTGCCCTTATCTTTACCTTCCTAATTCCCCTGTAACCACCATCTCTCCACCTGACCGAGGTTAGGTGGGAAATTTCCTGCATTATAGTCTCCTATACTGGACCTATTAGGTTTGGTTGGTTCTATGGCTTCATAGTGACCATCTTACTGATGGTCCGGTCTAGAGGCTTCTTCGGACAGAGCTTCGACGCAGGAACCATGGTGGGTGAATACGATCCATGTCTAAATATATGTATAAATAAATATATATGTATGTGCTAATGAACTGGTGGTTGTGTGTATACCATTCTGCTAGTTTCTTTGCAGTGTTTCCCGGGACCTGTGTGTTTCTGTCCCTTTTTCTAGGGTAGGTCCTCGATGAGCACCCCCATCTGCTGGGTTCAGAAACCGGGTGCTCGACTTGCAGTGTTTATTTCACTCGTCGATATATGTCCAGAAGGTAAGTAAAGCCGGGTTTCGGCTTCATAATTCCTGGATCATGCGGCCATAACACAGGCTTCTGCGGGAGTCTTTGTGATTATCAGGCCAAAATTATCACTGCAAAAATTTCCTGGACGTCGGCTGGGGTTACGCTTCATGCTACCCTGACTGGTCTACCGTATCTGGGTCGCCCTGAGGGGTTTTCCCGATCACCAGGATATCCTCTTGAAGCATCACCCCCTCACCATTGAGGGTTATTGTGAGTATGATGTTTCTTTCGAGCGTTAACCCTCTCTGAGGAGTTGGATTCCTCGCACCATGCGCGAGTGTTTGGCGAAGCGTGATGTATAGTTACCCCTCTGACTTTACAATCAGGCTGGCAGGTCGAGCCACTCCGTTGAGGTGGGTTGTGCTCCTCAGCCAGGTTAAAACTACTGCTAGGTTCCAGCATAACTTGATCCACTCCTTCTATGTATCCTCTGGATACCTACTTATCAGGGTATTGCTACTAAGGATCTGTTGAGACAGTGCCTTCAGCACATGCAAAGAGAAAACGTGCTGGAGCTCCTGTGTGATAGGCCAAGACTAAGATGATTATAGGTCTTGGTCGGATCTTAAAGGAATCTATTTGATTTCCAAGCCTTGAGTATAGACCGGGCCAGGAGTCTGGCCCTAACAGGTAAGTATTTTGGGGTATGTAGCCTAGGCCTTTGGCCGTAGGGAAAAACGTCACTGACAGCCGTCTAACGTCAAAGGGGCAACTCCCATGGCAATATGGTAAAGTTGGTACTTAGTGCTCGACATGGTTCTGGCATGCACTCCCCTCAGCATGGTGGAGTGGGTATACCGTTCCCCATAGCGACCCTAGAGGATGCAGTTCGAAGTTCCCATGAAAGGGAACGTCTAAGGTTACTTATGTAACCATGGTTCCCACGAGTAGGGGGGGGAACGAGGACACTGCGTCCTTAGGTTGTGCCATTCTGAGGAACGCAAGCTTCAGACAAAGAAAGTGATGATGTGCGCTACCGGCGCCTATTTTGTACTATTTGCGACGGTAGTGACGTCATGGCTGGCGCCGGCCAACGAGTTGGTGTTTTTTCAACGTATGCTTCAGACACGGGTCACGACGAAGCATTCCCCATAGCAACCCCTAGAGGACACAGTGTCTCGTTACCTACTCAGGGAACCATGGTTACATAAGTAACCTGAGACGTTTTTTTTACTTAAAGGAATATTTCATCTAAAAATGAAACTTGTTATTTTGTATTACACTGAGAAACAGTTTAATTTAAAAAATATATATAGTTAAAGGAATAGTTTATCCAAAACTATTTACTCGCCCTCAGGCCACGAGTTTGTACATCTTGGATATGGCCCATTGAACCATTCCATTGAATATACAGTGGGTACGGAAAGTATTCAGACCCACTTAAATTTTTCACTCTTTGTTATAATTGCAGCCATTTGCTAAAATCATTAAAATTAATTTTTTTTCCTCATTAATGTACCCACAGCACCCCATATTGACAAAAAAAAACACAGAATTGTTGACATTTATTAAAAAAGAAAAACTGAAATAAATATCACATGGTCCTAAGTATTCAAACCCTTTGCTGTGACACTCATATATTAAACTCAGGTGCTGTCCATTTCTTCTGATCATCCTTGAGATGGTTCTACACTTCATTTGAGTCCAGCTGTGTTTGATTATACTGATTGGACTTGATAGGAAAGCCACACACCTGTCTATTTAAGACCTTACAGCTCACAGTGCATGTAGAGCAAATGAGAATCATGAGGTCAAGGAACTGCCTGAAGAGCTCAGAGACCGAATTGTGGCAAGGCACAGATCTGGCCAAGGTTAAAAAAAAAAATTCTGCTGCACTTAAGATTCCTAAGAGCACAGCGGCCTCCATAATCCTTAAATGGAAGAAGTTTGGGACGACCAGAACCCTTCCTAGAGCTGGACTGAGCTATCGGGGGAGAAGAGCCTTGTGAGAGAGGTAAAGAAGAACCCAAAGATCACTGTGGCTGAGCTCCAGAGGTGCAGTCGGGACATGGGAGAAAGTTGTAGAAAGTCAACCATCACTGCAGCCCTCAACCAGTCAGGGCTTTATGGCAGAGTGGCCCGACGGAAAACTCTCCTCAGTGCAAGACACATGAAAGCCGCATGGAGTTTGCTAAAAAAACACATGAAGGACTCCAAGATGGTGAGAAATAAGATAGAACTTTTTGGCCTTAATTCTAAGCGGGATGTGTGGAGAAAACCAGGCACTGCTCATCACCGTCCAATACAGTTACCAAAAGTGGAGCATGGTGGTGGCAGCATCATGCTGTGGCTGTGTTTTTCAGCTGCAGGGACAGGACAACTGGTTGCAATCGAGGAAAAGATGAATGCGGCCAAGTACAGGGATATCCTGGACGAAACCTTCTCCAGAGGCTCAGGCCCTCAGACTGGGCCGAAGGTTTACCTTCAACAAGACAATGACCCTAAGCACACAGCTAAAATAACGAAGGAGTGGCCTCACAACAACTCTGTGACTGTTCTTGAAAAGCCCAGCCAGAGCCCTGACTTAAACCAAATTAAGCATCTCTGGAGAGACCTAAAAATGACTGTCCACCAACGTTTACCATCCAACCGGACAGAACTGGAGAGGATCGGCAAGGAGGAATGGCAGAGGATCCCCAAACCCAGGTGTGAAAAACTTGTTGCATCTTTAACAAAAAGACTCATGGCTGTATTAGATCAAAGGGGTGCTTCTACTAAACACTGAGCAAAGAGTCTGAATACTTAGGACCATGTGATATTTTCAGTTTTTCTTTTTTAATAAATCTGAAAAAATGTAAACAATTCTGTGTTTTTCGGTCAATATGGGGTGCTGTGTGTACATTAATGAGGAAAAAAACAATTACTTAAATGATTTTAAGCAAATGGCTGCAATATAACAAGAGTGAAAAATTTAAGGGGGTCGGAATACTTTCCGTACCCACTGTATGTGCCTTGCTTTAAGATTGCATTATTATTCACAGTAGATTTAGGACTACAATCTTAAAAATAAAGGTGCTGAAAAGGTTCTTCAAACGAGCACCCCACCCCCCCACCCACATAGACAACCCGCAACCACCCACATTTTTGGTTCCACAATGAACCATTCTGTCAAAGGTTCTTTAAAGAACCACCTCTTTCTCAACTTTTTGTAATCTGAAGAACCTTCTTTAGCCACAAAGAACCATTTGTGAAACAGAAAGGTTCTTCAGATGTTGTAAGTTATTTATGGAACCATTTAGACAAAAAAGTTATTTTGTGGCATCGTGAAGCACCTTTATTTATAAGAGTGGATGCCTGTTTATGTTACATTTCTGCTTGTATTCCTTTTGAGATTTCTGCCTTCCTTAACTTCTCCATTCACTCTAAATGTAATTAAGAACTTTCGACCCAGCTAAGCTGATGTCTATACAGGAAATAAGTCCCTCTGGATTGCACACTGGGTTTGGCACAGCCAGAGAGAAACAAAGAGTGTGTCCAACTGTGAAGAAGTCTCCTCTTAAAATGCAGTGTAAGCTGTTCAGCAAAATAAGTGGAACAAGAACTTTGGTAAAACAAACTAGCACAGGTTGTAGAGTTGTTTAAAGATTTATTTTTAGTGTTACGCTCTGGAATTCCTGAACCAAATTGGTCAATTGGAGCATTCTGTAGTTTAATATTTTATATGATGATGATCACTAAACTATATATTTGACAATTTTCTACAGTACTGTTCAAAAGTTGTTGCTTTTTAAAGAGTTGAACTTTTTTTTTTTTTTTTTTTACAATTTAAAATAACTTTTTCCTATTTTAATATATTGTAAAATGTAGGACTGTAAGTTTTATAATACTGCCAGAAAATGCTTTTATTCAGAAACATGTTTAAGTGGAATATTTTGCAATTTATCACCTGAATGTATTTTAGATTTATTTTCTTGTCAAGTTAAAATGTTTTTGTATAATAATTTAAAATTCTATGGATTATGATGCTGTGTGGATTATGATCCTTGTGTTTGCCCTGTAAATTGCCCCGATGCTAACATGGCATACAAATAAATTTAAAGAATTATAAACAAACAAACAAAAAAACAACCTTGTAAAATGTTATTTATTCCAGTGATGCAAAGCTGAATTTTCGCAGTCATTACTCCAGTCTTCAGTGTTCACATGATCCTTCAGAGATCATTCTAAAATATGCTGATTTGCTGCTCAAGAAAAATGTATCATTATCAGTGTTGAAAGAAGTGTGCTGCCTAATATTTGTGGCACTCTCATGCTGTTTTGAATGATTCATTATGAATAGAAGAAAAAAAAAAAAAAATCATTCAAATTAGAAATCTTGTTGCTTTTTTTTAAAACTGTGTGACTTTTGATCAGTTTAATGCATTTTTGCTGAATAAAAGTATTTATTTATTCATTTTATATTACCGCCCCCGAACGTTTGAATTGTAGTGTACATGGCTGTGCTAGTTTCATGTCTTTTGTATCACTCTGTTTTTTCTTCCATAATACCATATATCAATATTTGATAAATATTCATTTATTTATTTAGTAAGTATGGGTCAGATCCCCTGCTTGGGGCCAGATCTGTGTTTCTGTGATTTCTCTCACTCCACTATTGTTCGGAGTGGAATTTCTCTCCCCAGTGAGCAAGGAGAGGAAAAAACTTTGAATGGAGCTGCAATGGAGTGATTGTTGAAATCTTTATGGCTTCACTCCACTTCTATATTCCATACCAGGCAGGCTACCATGCATATTCTTTGCGTTTTTGCTTGATGTTTGGTTTCCTTTGGAACATTTGGTGGTGGTGGTGGTACTGGGGAAAAACAATACACAAAATACATGGCCAAATTTTTTGGGAATTGTCTGAATTTTGTGTTTGAAAACCCATGTAGCATGTGCTTAGAAGTATAAAACTTTTTTCAAAAACTCAATATTAACCATAGTGGTTCTCTGCTATCAAAGAATAACTGTTTAAAAAGCACTGACAATCCTATTTATCTGCTGTTCCGAGAAGAGCGCTGTGGCTCCCATCAGGGTTTGACCAATCAGAGCCGTCCAAACCCTGGTGACTCAATAAAGAGAGAGGAGACCATCTGTAACTCCCACAAGCCTTTGGTTGACAAATAGCAGAGTCCTTGAGCTGAAGCAGACGACGCTCACGGATTAGCAAGCTACTGTATCTTACTCCCACAGCTGGCAAGACTTGACTAAGAGCTGCTCCAGTGCCTTTTCTAAGCGATCTGGCAAGGGAGAAGTTGCAAAAGATGTTAATAAGGAACTCTGGACATTTAGAAGACAGGAAGAAATAAAGCTGGTCACAGAGACATTGGAGCAGTCCCACAATAAAACCAAAATGGCCTCTGAACATCTTAGAGGTCTAAGTTTTGCTCAAAAATAAGTCTTTATGGAATTAATTTGTCAAGGGTAGGTGGAAATCTTTTTCTGTAGGACACTGGTCTCAGATATTTGGGAAGGGGACAGGTTGTCTGAATGATATATAAAGCAACAAAACACAATTTTGTAAAATGTGTCATTTATGACACGGTTTCAAAGAACAAAGAAATGAATGCAATTCAGCAAATACATTTATAATGTTAAAAACAATTTATATTTCAAATAAACACTGCTGTTGGAACTTCCATTCAACAATGAATCCTTAAAAAAATATGTATCATGGTTTCCACAAAAAAAAGCAGCACAACAAAAATGTCCACAAAAAAAGCAACACAACTATTTTTTAACTTTGATAATAATAGGAAATGTTTCTTCAGCAACAAAAATAAATGATTTCTGAAGGATCTTGTGACTGAAAAATCCAGCTTTACCATCACAGGAATAAATTACCTTTAAAAAATATCATTTATTGTATAAAATATTACTATTACTGTTATTTTTTTAAACAAATGTATGCAGCCTTGGTGAGCAGAAGAGACTTGTTTCAAAAACTTTAAAAAATGTAACCAACCTCAAACTTTTGAACTTTTCAATCTTTCCAAGTTTTGATAACCTGACAAACTTTAACAAATTCAGGGATACTGTATTTTTCCCCCAAAAAATATTTATTTTATTTGTTAATATTTATGATAAAAAAAAGTATTTACAGGCTTAGAAACAATACTAAATGGACATTCTCGTGTGTTTCACCAGTAATTTGATTTCATTGCATTTTCTCTTAAATTTTACACACATCTGGCTAAAGAATATACGAAACCAAGGCTGGTCACTTGACCAATTGCACATTGTCATGCGATCCCGCTAGGCCATGAAGGTGATTATTTGTCACACAGGCCAGGGAACCAAGCACCAGATGGACCTTGGCTCTACTATTACTCTCTTGCATCTGCTTGTTTATATGGGAAAAAAAGCCTGAGGCTTCAACCGTACCAAATTAACTCCCAACGACCAGAGCGACATAACACACATACCCAGGAACAGCTATAAAAAAATGTGTCCAGATCAATTGAGAAGAAGTGTTTTGACAAAACGCCCTCCGATGCAAATTCCCCAAGAAGCGTGCTTGTGTCTATTCACTGCTGTTGAGCATGTGGCTCAGAGCCTAAAGGCACCATTTGAGGATAGAATTTTGTTTTGCGCGCATCCCACATTTTTTTTGTAGGCTGTATTAAAACTGTTTTATGTTCACGCTACATGTGTAAGACTTGCTTCAAATTGGCAAGCAGAAACCTAAAAGATGGCACTCCAATAAGAGCTGTCACTCAAGATGACTGACAGCTATAGGCCTCGGGTCAGTAGTGTTCTCTCTGTTTTCTGACTGCAAGTGGAGAGGAAGATGCAGGATTGGAAGTGTGGCAAGCTAAAATCAACAATGAAACTGTTTGGCGTCTTTGGCAGATATTGCTCTCAGTGAAAACATTACATCAGACACAGATACTCATTAGATCCTCGATGCTGATGTGCAATGTCTTACTTCTGTGTCATTGATATGTGCCATGTTTTTCCTGGTTAGAACTTTGAGGAGTTTACTTTTACAAAATTGCATCATCTGGATTTCTGTTTTTAATGAATCTTAGCTAATTACACAACTAGAAATCAATTGATTCACCATATTTCCAGTTAAAGGGATAGTTCACCAAAAAAAAATGTTTTTTTTAATTGATCTTGTCATTCCAATTGTTATCTTGACTTTCTTTCTTATTCTACTTTTCAAATGTTTGGTTTTATTGTTTTGAAAAGTCTCTTATGCTCACTAAGGCTGCATTTATTTGATTAAAAAACAGTAAAAACGTCCCGAATTATGTATGTAACCATGGTTCCCCAAGAGAACGAGGAAAACGCTAGGGGGAACGCCTTCAGCAATTCCAAGCTCTGAATCATATGTGTAATCAGTCCGCGGCGGGTGACGTCATGACCAAGAAGCTTTAAAAGCACGTGAGGTGCAGCCGGGGTTAGCTTCTAGGAGTGAAGCAAGCTCTAGTAGGGATGCCGGAAGTATGGCCTTGCATCGAAAAACGCTAGGGGAACGAGATGTCCACGCCGCCAGACTTGCAAATCCCTGCCTAGTGTGGAAGAGCACAGCTATGGCAAGAGAACAGAGGGGCCTGAAGTGGCTCGCAAATCTAGGTTCACAGGGGGGGGGGGGGGGGGAAAAAACTCTGACCGAATGTGAGGGTGTAACCATCCCCGCAGCGTTGCAGATGTCCTGCATAGGAACACCTGCCAGAAAGCACTTCTTGTTGAGTGAGCCTTGACCCCCAATGGTGAGGGGAGATCAGAGGACTCATAGGCAACAGTAATGGCATTCACTACCCACCGGCTAAGGGTCTGCTTGGAAGCAGGATGACCTCTCTTAGGGGGACCATAGCACACAAGCAGTTGGTCCGCCTTTCTCCACCGGGCAGCTCTGTGGACGTAAGCGTCCAGTGCTCGCACTGGACACATACAATTAAGCCTCTGCTGGTCAGGCTCCCTAAAGGGAGGAGGATAAAAAGCCTGCAGTATGACAGGCCGTGGTGTAGAGGAGGGGACCTCAGGGACATACCCCACATGAGGGTACAGAAAAGCTTTGGCCAGACCGGGCGCAAAGTCGAGATAGTAAGAGGCCACAGAAAGGGCCTGCAGATCCCCAACTCTCTTTAGAGAAGATATAGCCATGAGAAACACAGTCTTTAACGTAAGAAGACGATCTGATATCTCCTCGATAGGCTCAAAGGGAGGCCTACAGAGAGCTTCTAGCACCACGGCCAGGTCCCAAGTGGGGACGCGAGATCGTACGAGAGGCCTCAGCCTCAGCACAACGTGGAGGAAACATGTAACCAGGGGGTCCTTGCCCACTGAGTGACCACCAAGAGGGGCGTGGTAGGCCGCAATGGCCGTCACGAAGCCCTCTAGGGTGGAGTGGGTTAACCCTGCGGAGAAACGGGCCTGCAAGCACTCCAGCACTGTACCTTTCGGGCAGTTTCACTGGTCAAGCCTGGAGGTCTCCACACCCAGGAGTAAAGAGTCTCCACTTCAGGGGCGTCAGTTTCCCTCGTGAGGGAGCTCTAGATGGAGATGGCTCACAACCTTGGTTGGAAGAGACCAGAGGCTATGGAGTGTGCCCCCTCCAGGGTCCACACCGCACAGCTTCCCAACTCTGGGTGGGGTGAAGATCATACCTGTGAGGAGGGATCTCTCCTGACGAAAGAAAGACAATCTCCCATGGAGTGCGTCGAGGAGAGACATCAGGTCCGGACATACTCCGGACCCGCCGAACGGGGCTACTAGCAATAGATGTACCCCGTCCCGACGCACTCTCTCTAGACCTTCGGGAGCAGAGTGATCGGGGGAAAGGCGTACAGACAAAGCCTCGGCCAAGTCTGTACCATTGCATCCAGCCCCAGTGGAGCTGGATGAGTCAGAGAGAACCAGAGGGGACATTGCGATGTCTGACAGGTCTCAAACAAGGTCCACCTGAGCCTTGCCAAAAACTCTCCATATCTGCTTCACCACCTCAGGTGAAGCATCCATTCCCCGTGCCTCGGCCCCTGCCTCGACAGGATGTCTGCTCCCATATTGAGATGCCCAGGAATATGAACTGCCCTCAGCGAGAGGAGATTGCCCTGGGACCACACAAGGAACTGGTGTGCCAGCTTGTATAAGGGGTGCGAACGTAGACCTCCCTGGTGGTTGATATAAAAGACCACCGCTGTGTTGCGCACTAACACATGGCGATCTCTTAGGTCTGGAAGAAAGTTTTTGAGGGCTCGAAACACGGCCAGTATCTCCAGGCAGTTGATGTGCCACGTGAGATGGTGACCACTCCACAGACCGCGGGCTGGGTGGCCACTCATGACCGCTCCCCAATGGTGAGGGACGTGTCCGTTGCTAGCGTTACGCGGCGACAAGGAGTTCCCAGCACCGGGCCCTGAGACAAGAAACAAGGTTTCCTCCACATGACTCAGGCACATAGGCATCGCCGCATGATCCCTTGATCATGCGAAGCGGGTTTCCCCTCTGGGAGATCCCCTTGGTCTTGAGCCACCACTGTAGGGGTCTCCTGTACAGCAGGCCAAGAGTTATCACGATGGACGCAGCTGCCGTTAGACCCAGCAGCTTTTGAAAACTGCTTGACAGTGAGTGACCGGCCTTCTCTGACTCTCGTGACTGCAGTGAGGATCGACTCGATCCGAGCAGGAGACAAATGTGCCTGCATCGTGGTCGAATCCCACACCACGCCTAAATAGGTGGTTCTCTGTAGTGGAGAAAGCACACCTTTATTGGTGTTTAGTCTTAACTCCAGCTCTCTCATATGGGCGAGGACGTTATCTCGATGCCGAGCCGCCATCTGCTTTGATTGAGCTAGTATTAACCAATCGTTGATGTAATTGAGTATGCGGACACCCTGGAGTCGCAGAGGAGCCAGAGCAGCATTCACACACTCTGTGAAAGTACGGGGTGAGAGTGCTTGGCCGAAGGGAAGGACCCGATATTGGTAAACTTTGCCCCTGAAAGCAAACCTCAGGAACTTCCTGTGACTGGGAAGGATGGAGACATGGAAATAAGCATCTTTTAGATCTATCGTGACAAACCAGTCCTCAGACCTGATCTGAGACACAACCTGTTTGACAGTGAGCATTTTGAACTTCAGACGCATGTATTTGGAGCTGCTAGCTGGGGGGGAGCGCGAGAGGCAATGCTCTGTTTTTGGACCTCCCTATATGAGGAGCTGGTACCCGGCTCCCGCCCAGCAGCCCCCAGAGCTATAGAACGGCGAGGGAGAAACCGCTGGAATGCCGCCGCCTGTTTACGAGCTAAATCAGCGGTTCTCCTCAATTCTAAAATGTCATCTGCCTTGACTTGCTCGCCTTCATCAAGCTCTTTTAGCAGGTCGGCTTGGTACGCCTGTAACACTGACATAGTGTGCAGACACGCACCAGCCTGACCCGCTGCCGAGTACCCCTTGCCCACCAGCGCTGAAGTGGTTCGCAGCAGCTTGGAGGGAAAGACCGGAGCCTTCATAGACAATGCCGCGCCGGACAACAGATAGCTCGCAAGCGTCTGCTCTACCCTGGGCATCGCTCTGTAACCGCATTCACCCAGCCCTGCCACATTTCCATAGTAATCAGAGGCGGGAACGAATAAGCGGGCCAAGAATGGTTTCTTCCACGATCTCGACACCTCGGTGTGGAGATCGGGAAAAAACGGCAGGCTCCGGCATGGAGGTAGCGGCTTAGCATGCAGAAAGCGTTCATCGAGTTTACTCTTCTGCGGTTCAGCCTGTTTGTCTGCGGGCTACTCGATGTTCAGCTTGGCAACCGCACAAGTAATTACCTCCAATAGCTCCTCATATTGTGGGGATTAAGGGGGTGAATCCTCTACCCTTTCCACATCAACCTCGGAGGAGGAAGATAGGAGAAGCGCCGAGCCCGCTCTCCGGGGGGGGAAGTAGCCGCAGAACGGGCTTCCGATCCCAGAGATCGGGCACTGGATCTGGTTGGTGAGGAAGAAGATAGGGACTCGCCCGTCTCCATTCCCTCCACCAGATCCAGCTGCGAACCCCACGAGTGCAGCTGCCGCTCCGCCTCGACGGAAGCGGGGCCAGCACCGTGAGGAACGCTGGTGAAGACTCCCTCCTCAAAGAGAGCCTTCCGGAAGTGAAACATCGGAGAGAGCCGACCCGCCGTGGCTCCGCTCCTAAGCAGACCACGCACAAACTGTGTGTATCCCCGCTCGTGATGTCTTTGCTTTAGACATATTTTTTCTGCTGGAGCTTTATACTTTCTTTGCTGAATGCTTGTGTAACGTTTGGACAGACAACATTAAATAAGACTCACACATAGATCGTGACCGACACACACAGAGAGCTTTGCTGAATTACAGAAAGCTAACGCCGGCTGCACCTCACGTGCTTTTAAAGCTTCCTGGTCATGACGTCACCCGCCTCTGACGTCTCGCCCATCGATTGGACTGATTACACATATGATTCAGAGCTTGGTATCTCTGAAGGCATTCCCCTAGCGTTTCCCGAAGGGGAACAGTAGACTGTGAAAATATTATTGTATCTAAATAACATTTTTCTATTGTAATACATTTTAAAATATAATTTTATTTCTTTGATTCAAAGCTGAATTTTTGGCATCAATACGCCAGTCTTCAGTGTCACATGATCCTTCAGAAATACTGAAATCAGTTATGCGCCTTCATTTATTATTATTATTTTGTTCTTTTGTAAACTTTGATACTGTTGTTTCATGTTTCATTGATAAATAAAAAAGTTCAAGAGAATAAACATATTTATTAACAATTAGAAGTCTGTTCCTCACTTTTCATTACTTTTGTGTCTTTACTGAATAAAAATATGAATTTCTTAATTGAACAGTGCACTATGTGGGACACAGAGCTAGTAAAATGCCAAAAATCCAGCTTTTTTTTCTATACAGTGAAGCAGTGTAATATGACAAAATGACAAATGACAAAATAAATTACATCAAAAAAGTACCATAAAAGTAATCAAGTTTTCTTAAGCCAAATGATAGCTTTGTGTGTGGTAAAGACCAAAATTTATGATCCTAAACACCTTGCATCATGATTGCAAGACACGTGAGAGCCAACAAGTGCAAATGAGATTTGACAGCCATGCTGGAGGGGAAGATTTTCAGTGAACAACAACATTTCACAGCCAGATCATTTTTCTTTAATTTTCCATTTGGATGGGTTAGTATATCCCTATTAAGAACGACCAAAATCATTCCTTCAAGGTTTAAGGCTTCCCTCCCTGTATGAGAGATTATGAAGGTGACCCTTATTTTCTAGAACTACTTATGGTGCTCCATTGGGATCTGGCCTCTCAGCACTATAAATCCCTCAAGTCCTGTCAGCGTATCCCAGAGCCACCCTGCAAACCCTAAACACCCCTGAAATCTGGTACCTTGGAGTGCTTTTGCCAGCGTGATGGGACGTGATCTTCCTAAAAGATAGCTAAGCTGCATGCTATCTATCAAGTATGGGGTGTAGAGGAGCGTGAATACATGAACAGTCCCTGTAGCTGCACACTGACTTTTGCATCAATAACCCTGATGCTCCTTACATAAGCTGAATGATATCCAAAAGTCATTATTCTCTGAAAATCGTGCTTTTTGCTGCAGCCCTCAAATCTCAACATTTTCTGCATATTCAAAGATGCTACATCACTTTTGCATGCATAAAAATATGTTTATGTATATTCATAATAGTAAAAATGTTTCTTGGGCAGCAAGTCAGTATATTAGATTGATTTCTGAAGGATCATGAGACACTGGAGTAATGATGCCTGAAAATTCAGCTTTGCATCACATGAATACATTACATTTTAAAATATATTCACATAGAAAACAGTTTTTGTAATAATATTTCACAATATTTCATTTTTTTATATAGTTTTTTTTATTAATTAAATGCAGCCTTGGTGAGCATAGGATATTTCTTTCAAATACATTTTTAAAATCTTACCAATCCCAAACTTTTTAATAACTAATAAAACAAAGTTGTACATACAGTTCTGCTCATGGATTTCTACTTTTTAAAAATATTTTTCAAAGACTATACAAAAATACACATAACCTCATGGATATTTAATACACTATATTAATTTCCAGCAAAAAGCTATATTGTCATATACCTGCCGCTACTGATTTGTCATACCGCCCACTTCTAACATGAAACATTCCATCAATACTGCCACTTGATTGCAATCAAGAAAAAAACAGAGAGTGCATAAAGCATGAGGATAAACAGCTGACATGTTTAATCAAGTTTAATTTCCTAGTTCTCACATAAGAGGAAGATTTACAAAGTACTCAAGTAAAGGTTAAAGGCTGACAATGTAATAGTATAGATTTTTTTCCCCCTGGAAAAAAGAAGAAAGCGTAACCTATGGTTTACAATCATGTCCCTCAGTAAATTACACTGCTGATTTCCATGTTAATGTTGGCAAGAGATTTATGAGCAGCATGCTTACACTTTGCTCTTATAAGCTCTTTGGGTATGTTTTATGTTAGGGTCACATCCAATAGTTTCAGGTCTAATTTATGAATGTGTCCTTGATCGGTCTAATAATAGTCACTGCAAAAAAAAAAAAAACTTTTCTTAATAGATACTTTCTTTGATTTGTTTGGTTAGTTTTCCAATATTTTTTTTTTAAACGTACTTAAAACAACATACCTTTAACAACATTGTTTAAGATAAGACATGACTAAAAGAACATATTTTAACATGACATTCCTGTCATGTAGCACCTTTTAAACAAAAGTGGTTGTGTTTTTAAAGGTACAGTTAACCATGAAGATTTGCTGAACATTTACTCACTTTCAGGCCATCCAAGATATGGATGAGTTTGTTTCTTCATCAAAACATATTTGGAGAAATTTAGCATTGCATCATTTTGCTCATCAATGGATTCTCTGCAGTGAGTGGGTGCCGTCAGATTGAGAGTCCAAATAGCTGATAAAAAAAAAATCACAATAATCCTCAAGTAATCCACACCACTCCAGTCCATCCGTTAATACATTCCTGACGGCACACATTCATTGCATAGGGCTTGGTGAGCAAGTGATGGAATGCTAAATTTCTCCAAATCGGATCCAGTGAAGAAACAAACTCATCTGTTTATTTAATGTTAATTTTCAGCAAATGTTAATTTTTAGGTGAACTATTCATTTAATGTTAATTATGCAAAACAACACACATTACTGATTAAAAAATAATTTTTGCAGTGTAGCGATTGATAGTTTTACGATGCATATTTCCCTGGAAATGGGAAAGCGAGCAAAAATAGTAGGCTGTCAAACAGAGTGGTGCAAGGTTTGAGAGGTGAATTTAACTGGTTCTGAATGGCTTCACTAAGGTGTTTTGGAGAGGAGGTTTATCTCCCCGTGAAGACACTCTGGAAGGGTCATTGGAGCGTACATCTTGCAAATACATTGTGGGGGAAAAATAAAGTCAATGTTTGCACTGTTTTGTATTAAAGGCAGGAGATTAATTTGTTTCTTTGTGATTTAGTTTTGTGTTTACATGCAGCACAGCACCCTGGGAAAGGAAAAAATAGCCTTAGATGTGCTGCTCTGTTGAACTAATGGACAATTGAAATGAATTGAATTACTGCTGAGGGTCGGCTGTACGGAAGCTGGGCTTCACGGAGAATATGGCCTGCTGTAGTCAAAAAGAGCCATTAGAACCATCTAGGGAATCTCTGAAGACTATGGACAGTCATACATACATTTTTTATGGATAATGAAAATTAAATGGGATTCCAATGCCATTTTTACACAAAAATACACTGTTTGCACTTGATCATAAATATAGGAGAGGTCTAGTGGATGCCACAAGAGTGCTGATTGCAGCAGTCTCATGCATTTATTCAAGCACACACATATGCAGATTTCATACTCATTTAAGACATAACAAAGACAAACATGACACTGGATACAAAAATAGATTTTGCTAATTAATCTTTAAGCACGAGAACATGAAACCTTAAAACACTACATGGACATATGACACCTTACATTAAATTAAAAGCATTTTATAAATACTCCTTCCTGCGCTTACTGTGTTCTGTGTATGAAATCAAAGTAACTTGTTTTATCTCTAAAATGACTTTACATTTTCAGCTGTTCATCTTCAGTCGCTACCTCTGTTCTATTTCTAATTTCTTTTTTTCACAATTCAGTCAGTTTCCAGAAAAGGGGATTTCCATATAATAACCAAAAAGTTAATATTAATAACTTACATTTTAGACAATCAGTGGGTTTTGTTATATATATATAACTTTTGTATATATATATATATAGTATATATATATATATATATATATATATATATATATTATATATTATATATATATATGTATTTCAAGGGATAGTTTCACCACCACACCCAAAAATGAAATTTGATGTTTACTGCTTACACCCAGGGCATCCAAGTAGGGGACTTTGTTTCTTCAGTATAACACAAACGAAGATTTTTAACTCAAACCGTTGCAGTCTGTCAGTCATATAATGGAGGTGAATAGGAATCACGGCTTTGAGAGTCAAAAAAACATACACAGACAAAACCAAATTAAACCCTGCGGCTCATGACTATACATTGATGTGTAAAGACACGAAACGATCGGTCTGTGCAAGATACTGAACAGTATTTATATCGTTTTTTCACCTCTGATGGTTTGCAATGTCTGAACTGTCCTGAGCGTGTTCGTGTCTTCTTCTTCAGCCGGCGTGTGACGCGTCTTCTTCTTTTTCTTGCTTTATGGCGGATCGCAGACTTATAAGTGCATTACCGCCACCTATCTCTCAAATGGACCATTGACACTCTATGTACAATCTCAATTAGGAGTGTCAATGGTCCATTTGAGAGACATTGCCGTTTTTAAACTACTTAAAGTACTTAAACTTATTTTATTTCCATTAGTTTTCCAAGGAAACATTTCTATTTTTAAGTTTTTAAGTTAAAGTTTTTAAAGGAATTATGTTTTATTGCAGTTTTATTTCGACAAATGAAAATGATTTCAATAATTTTAGTTTCAATTAACAATAACAAGAATGGACACAATATTATTATTGTTAGTTTGCTCCGCCAACGAAAACAGGTCCAAATAAATCCACGACACAACCGTCGCAATCCTGTGCAATGCACAGTATAGCAGTGTTTAATTTCTGAAAGATTCAGTTTCTCTGAGCAAATCTGTCGTGTAAATGACCCAAATGACTAATTCATAAAGACAGTCACTTGCTTCAATCCTGAATGAATCAGCCGTTTTTGAAAACCGTTTGAATAAAGGGTTACAATGATTCATAAACAGCATCACTAATGCACAGTCTTGAACTAACTGTTGCATGAAAATATATTGTTCAAATCCTCTAATGTAATACTGATAATCTTAGTAGTAGTAATCAATGACATTGTGAAACTCCTATTCACAAATGACCACCTCAGTTGACCCCAGGTTTATCTGCTGTGCCCCAGGCATTGTTTCGACAGTTCTTTCAAACACTCTGTGGTCTTCTACTATCCGAGCCTACAGATGTGCACCGCAGCCTCCATTCTACCCCTATAGAGCTTCAGGAACTCCAGCAAATGAATTTCCATTACTGAACAGTGACTGGCTCAAATAAATCATCATAAAAGTGCTTCTCTGGACTGTCATCTCTGAGAGAGCAGCAGAGACTTGTGGGACCGTGGAGGGACCTCACCCATCACATGACTCAGTGAAGCAGAGACAATGGAGAGGGCCGTTTGGGGAGGTTGCCTGAGCCGGAGGCGAGATCCAAGCGAGCATCGCAACATGATTAAAATGCATCACGCTTTGAAGTCTCCTCTTCAGACTTGTTGTTTTGTAAGCGTCTTCGCAGAGTTGTATTTATTAATCATTCTTATATAAGGTTTAAACCCACATGATGAGAAACAGAGAATGATGATAATCATAAAAATGTTTTCCATTATCGGATAGGTTCTGGAGGAAACGCTTCTCTTTAGGGATCGCAGTCTGGTACATTATGGAGAACTATAGCATATTTCATGCCCTGAATTCTGAGTTTCTGCAGCTATATAATGTATTTGGCCTGTCCCCACAAGCTCTGGGACTATGCATACTCCATATGCATTTTTGCATTCTTTCGCATTCATTTTTGCATCCTAACCCTCAACCCTCAGTCACCATATGTGACAGTTTGGATGCTCTCGGTCTTTTGATTCTAGTGGAGCTTGATGTTAGCATGTTGCTAACATTTAATGCATTGAATTATGATCATTTTCATCAGTAATAAAATGCCGTTATCCTGTTCTCACACACTGAAAAAAGTGAAATGTTAAAAAGTTTTAATTTTCAAATTGCTAGTAAATTTCACAATTAGTTACAAATAAACACATTGGATTTTGAAGTAGAAAGACTGAAATAGTATTTTTATATTATTAATTAAGACTTCGAGAAGCATATAGATATACAGTTGGCAAAATTTGGTCAGGCACCAATTGTGCAAGTTCTCCCACTTAAAAATATGAGAGAAGCCTGTAATTTTCATCATAGATATACATCAACTATGAGAGACAAAATAAGAAAAAAAAAAATCCAGAAAATCACATTGAGGATTTTTAAAGAATAATTGGTAAATTCCTCGGTAAAATTAGTATTTGGTCACCTACAAACAAGCAAGATTTCTGGCTCTCACAGACCTGTAACTTCTTCTTTAAGAGGCTCCTCTGTCCTCCACTCGTTACCTGTATTAATGGCATCTGTTTGAACTCGTTATCAGTATAAAAGATATCTGTCCACAACCTCAAACAGTCACTCCAAACTCCACCATGGCCAAGATTAAATAGCTGTCAAAGGACACCAGAAACAAATTGTAGACCTGCACCAGGCTGGGAAGACTGAATCTGCAATAGGTAAGCAGCTTGGTGTGAATAAATCAACTGTGGGAGCAATTATTAGTAAATGGAAGACATACAAGACCACTGAGAATCTCCCTCGATCTGGGGCTCCACGCAAGATCTCACCCCGTGGGGTCAAAATGATCACAAGAACTGTGAGCAAAAATCCCAGAACCACACGGGGGGACCTAGTGGAGCTGGGACCAAAGTAACAAAGGCTACCATCAGTAACACACTGCGCCGCCAGGGACTCAAATCCTGCAGTGCCAGACGTGTCCCCCTGCTTAAGCCAGTACATGTCCAGGCCCATCTGAAGTATGCTAGAGAGCATTTGGATGATCCAGAAGATGATTGGGAGAATGTCATATGGTCAGATGAAACCAAAATAACTTTTTGGTAAAAACTCAACTTGAGAAAGAATGCTGAGTTGCATCCAAGAACACCATACCTACTGTGAAGCATGGGGGGTGGAAACATCATGCTTTGGGGCTGTTTTTCTGCAAAGGGACCAGGACGACTGATCCGTGTAAACGAAAGAATGAATGGGGCCATGTATCGTGAGATTTTGAGTGAAAACCTCCTTCCATCAGCAAGGGCATTGTAGATGAAACGTGGCTGGGTCTTTCAGTATGACAATGATCCCAAACACACCTCCCGGGCAACGAAGGAGTGGCTTCGTTAAGAAGCATTTCAAGGTCCTGGAGTTGCCTAGCCAGTCTCCAGATCTCAACCCCATAGAAAATTTTTGGAGGGAGTTGAAAATCCGTGTTGTCCAGCGACAGCCCCAAAACATTACTGGTCTAGAGGAGATCTGCACGGAGGAATGGGCCAAAATACCAGCAACTGTGTGTGAAGACTTACAGAAAACGTTTGACCTCTGTCTTTGCCAACAAAGGGTATATAACAATGTATTGAGATTAAATTTTGTTATTGAGCAAATACTTATTTTCCACTATAATTTGCTAATAAATTCTTTAAAAATCCTTCAATGGGATTTTCTGGATTTTTTTTTTCTCATTTTGTCTCTCATAGTTGATGTATACCTATGTTGAAAATTACAGGCCTTTCTCATCTTTTTAAGTGTGAGAACTTTTGGTGGCTGACTAAATACTTTTTTTTCCCCCACTGTATATACTATATATCTATATATATATTATATATCTATATACTAAGTGAAAAAATAACGGTTATGTTCAGAATCGTGAGATAAAAGTCACAAAATTAATAAATAAACGTCCGACAGAATAACAAAATTACTAATTCAGAAAAAAAGTCAGAATTGTGAAATATAAACTGAGAATTGCTAGAAAAAAAGGGCTATTGCTCATATTTAGTGTTCAGGATTTGAACGAAGACTTTTTTAGACACAATTTTTGCCTGTGGGATGATAAAAGGGGCAAAATAAAACATTCCCATAGAGAGCATAATTTGACGTGTGTCAGTAAGCATCATCTAAAAATTCCTATAGTGCCCCTGAAGTCTCGTTAGTACATAAAAATGTTGCATAATCACACTTTTAAAACTGTAAATAGCAGTCAAGTGAACAACAACCATGTGTACATAGAACACCTTTTAAAAAACATCTGTTTTAGTCACACCTGTTAGTAAGAATTTTAAATCGTTGTCGCTCCCCCAGCTCTTCAAGTGCATTGGTATGCAAATTGTATGCATTTCAACAGTTAATAAGACTAACTCATGAGCTCATTTCATCTGCAGCAAGTGCAGCAAGCCAGAGACTCACCGCGCCTTCAAAAAAATCCAACTGAAGTGCGCAGACCAAAAAAGGTTACCCAAAGATGAAGAGCTTGAAAAGAGTCCACACATTCAAACATTAAAGCATCACAAGCGAGATGAGAACATTATATGCATTTTACTGAATAAAACGAGGCAAACGTTTCGGTCACATGTTGACCATTTTCAATGCCAAGCTATCTGTTATATAATGTTATCATCTCACTTGTGATGCTTTAATCTTTCAATGTGCGGTCTCTTTTCCAGCTCTTCATCTGCAGCAAGTGTACATGTATTATTATGCTGTTTATTTATGTTTTATATAGCTGCTTCCTCATTATTAGACTATAGCGTCATTACTCTTCATGCTTAGGTTTGTTCTCGCTCGTTTATCATAGTTTTTCTGCCTTCTGTAATTGATCTTTTTTCTGCATCATCTTATGTAAATCTTGCTGTTGTACTGGATTATTCACTGTATCTTTCTCAACACCGTTGCCCTAATCTAGAGCTTTTAATGTGTTTGAAGCTGATAAGGTCAAGTGAGCAAGAATCCTCCCACTGCAAGCAAACGGTCTAAAGAATCTGTAATGCTGAAGGTTGAATATCTAATGAGCCCTTCTAACAGACCTGCCCAATCCACCCCCTTAAACTAATGCAGAGTCTATATGGCATAAATAGCAATTCTGCTAAGGAAGCTCCGACTGCAAACTCTCTATCTGCTGCCTACATAGGCATCCTAAAAACACTCACGGAAACACATAAGTGACAATTTAGATGCTCTAAATGCATTGATTCCAGTGGAGTTTGATGATAGCATGTTGTTAAACTACCAACACGATACTCCAATAAGCATAGAAAGTATGATGAACAATATGATGGAACATACAGACAACATATACTTTCATCCAATGCTGAAAAGTCCAAAAATAAGTCATATATTATTTACATAAATTTTTGCCATTGAAATTGCCTGTGATGCTTCAAAAAGAACAGTTCACCCAAAAATGAAAACTAGCTAAAAATGTACCCCAAAATGGTCATAAAATATAGATGATTTTGTTCTTCCTTGGAACAGATTTGGATAAATGTAGCATTGCATCACTTGCTCACCAGTGGATGTGAATGGGTGCCGTCAGAATCAGAGTCCAAACAGCTTGTCAAATGAAAAGCTGCATGTTTGTGAGAAACAAATCCATCATTAAAACTTTCGATAATATTGCTTTCTCCAATGAAAAGGATCGTGTCTGAATCAAGAGAGAAATATGCATAGATCAAGCACTGTTTAACAGTTCAAAACAGTTCAAAACAAATATGTCTATTTTGGCCAGAGGTGATGGTTTAAAGTTAAAACACCTTATTTTTTGTTTTTTCAAACATGCAGCTTTTCAGTTACAATACATTAATTGATGGATTGGAGTGGTGTGGATTACTTGTGGATTATTGTGATGTTTTTATCAGCTGTTTGGACTCTCTTTCTGACGGCACCCATTCACTGCCATAGGATCCATAGCTGAGCAAGTGATGTAATGCTAAATTTTCTGTTACAATGAAGAAACAAGCTCATCTAACTCATCAGTCTGAGGGTAAGTAAATGTTCAGCAAATTTGCATTTTTGGGTGAACTATATCTTTAAACCAGTGATATCGTTTCTATAATGCATTAAAATGCTGTCTCTATACTTACTAGTTTTTGGAAAAGAGCTAGAAATATATACTTGTGTACTGTATGTAACAGTCATTCCAGTTTCATGCGTCAGATATGGTAGCTGGTGTGTTTGAAGAATGCAGTTGTACAGCAGAATGCATGCTTCAGAGCATCTTTTTAGATTTGTCATTGATGCACGGCAGGCAGTCGCCGAGCCGCTCATTGCATTACAGAATGCACAATGCATAGAGAAACAGAGCACTGGAGTCTTTGAAGCGAGCGCATGAAACAACTATTTTAATGAGACACCAATGACAAACATGCCGGGAAAGTTTGTTCATCTGTAAAGCACTAGTGGGCACTAGCCATGGCTGTCTCAAATTACCATTCACAAAGGAGCCACACTAAATGACCCATGGACATATTAGTCACCGTAGCCAGCTAATACCAAGCTCCAATGGTCATTTTTCCTTATTACAATGGAAACATGCTTTTGTCGGATGCTACACCAGGTCATCATATGCCAATATGCAGTACTAGGCCTACATTGTGTGTTTTCCAGCATCTGATAAATGAAATGTTATGAGCTCAGTCTCGCCCTACCTAAGACCCTCTGCACAACACAATGTTATTGCATTTGCTTGACTTATATGGGGAGTGAAAGCAGGGAAAACAATCATTCACAAAAAGAGGGGGGGGGGGAAGCAAATCCTTATTTTGTTTCCAGATTACACGTCTGTCTCAAATGCGCAGCTTGTAATAATATGTGAATATCCGCATTTGAGAGATGAGGCGCAGCATTATGATCAAAATCTATTTCTCCTGTGGGTGCTATCAAAAGCGTGTTTCGGTAAATGTGACGCTGAGGACTTCCTGGTGCCAGTGATCTGCAGAGGAACATAATGTAATGTTTGACTGGATGAGTAGCAATAGCTTGAAATGCTTCGATGGAGCGACCTGCAGGGCCATGGTTTGTTTCTCTTTTTGTCATCAGCATGAATAATTGATGCAGCGTCGGAAAACAATAACATGAAAAACGTGTCAAGGTTATGAAATATTCCTGAATTCGTCTCAGTAGGAGGGAGAGATGTCTTGACGTGTGAGATGCACCTTGAAAGCATCTTTCTCGCTGTCTCTAGTTCTCCACCTTATTCCTCCTTTACAGAATAAACCCATATTCAGAATGATCATAAATGTTCTGAGCTTTGCAATTGGTAGGAATATTTCACAAAGCTAAAGATCAGCAACTAAATGCAGGTAAAATTTTTTTGCAACCTCTGATTGCATAGAGATCTATTAAAATTAATTGGGTGTTCTGGGTTGTTGCTATTAAATCCAAATTAATCTGATCAAAATTAATATTTTAATGAGATTACATTCTCATCTAGATTTGTGTTTTCGTAAATGTCAGTTTGTTAAAATTATACATGTCATTGTGCGTAACTTGCCTTCCAGATTGTGGGTGGTTGCTAGGATTTTGTTGGTAGTTGCTAGGGTGTTCTGGGCTGTTGCTAAGTGAAATCAAAAGATCATTTAGATAAGTAAAAGCACGTTTTCTAAGTTGCATAATTTGAGATATCATTCATAGCCATAGCATGCATCAATATTTTAAAAAATCTTCAGAGGTTTTTAAATATAGCACAAAAGTCATATGAACTATTTTTATTAGACCTGTATGTACTTTTTGGAGCTTCACAGTCCATCACCATCTTCCTTCAATATTGCTTCAATATTACTCATGCAAAGCTGTATGGTTTTTATAAATGATATTGATATAAGATATTTTGTCATTTTCTATAAATAATGTTTTTGCAGCATATAAAGTAACAGAAAATAACAGAAAAATATAGGCCTAGTGACAAAAACAAAATTTTCATTCATTTTTCTAATGATAAGAAAAACATTTCTTTATTGAATAAAACAGTGAAAACTGAAAGAATATTTTGTTTGAGTTTGGGTTTCAATAAAACTTTTTTTATTAACCTTTATTAAGCTTTTTCCAGTAACTTTTAATATTATCTTCAATCATTTTGGTTCCTTTATGTTAAATTGCTTCAGTCTTATCTCACTTTTTAGTAACTTTGAACAAATTCATCTTCTTATCGAATTAATTTAAATAACCTGAAGTATATATTTTCCCCGTTATTAAACATTATTAAGTGCCAAAACATTTAGCAACAGTATTGATAGACAGACCAGATTGTGGTGGAGGACTGAGAAAGTTTTTCTAGTTTCAAAAGACAGCATGACAAAAAAAAAACACTGACTTACCCCCATGCTTAAACAGTTGGAGAGAAAGAGCGACGGAGGCCTTTCACCTCGCGTTGCGGTGAAGGAGGCAGAGATTTTCCTGGCTGATCCGTGCGTTGAGCCCCTTTGCTTGGGAAGCTCTTTGATATGTGAGCTGGTTAATCCCTCTGCCTGCCATGTCTTCATCTTCCCATCCAGATACCCTTTTATTAACCTTTGACTCTTCGCAGCTCCCCGTTTGAAGACAGCAGCGTTGCATTGGCTTACCCTCCTCACCGGCGTATACACAGCCGAGCCTGTTTCCTTTTCCCAAGCCCTGTGTCTCGTATTGCTCTGGGGGCTCGACTAGGCCCTTTTATAATCGGGTTTATTGCTGGGTCACATATTCCCTTCACTTGTTGGGGTGGATAAGCAGTACACCTTCACCTATCTGCTGATTGGTGTGTTGGTATTATGGTTTTACTCTTTAATACCCAGCATTAGGTCACCATATTTGTGAGGAGCAATTAAGATGGCACTCTCGTCTCAAGAAATAAGGAGCTTTATGCTTCTTTGGGTTGGGAGAGAGAGCCAGTGAATTATTTCCCTGGTGATAGAGGGGTTCGTGATTACTCTCTTTGCCGTATGTAATCCTTCTCATTGCACTAAGGTCAGCTGGATAATTCCCCTAATAAAGTGCTTTTCATTTCCTACTGTCCATATACCTCCCCTTTCGACAAAAGAGCCTTTTTGGAGGCCAGCATCGCCTCCCTGCAAAAGCTCCCAATCACAAGCATACTAACTATTCTGTTGGCTCTGTCGGCTGTTGACACCTGAGGATGTATCCTTTTTAAAGCTATTTTAGCTGCTGTGTTGTGCAACCTAAACCAAAGCAATACTCAATTCTGATTAGCTGAGACTTGAAATGTTTATACGTGCATATGGGACAAGTTAGTGATTGAAGTTAATAGTCAGGGTAAAATTATTATTAATAATAATATCAACAGTTTGTTTGCTTACTTTAATAAACAGACTCCATCTTTTAAATATTTGAAACTTATTATTTTTTTTGCAAAAAATGGCATTATATTTTGTGCACAGGGGGATTGAGTAAGCCTCAGAGAGTGAGGTGTAATTACTTGCATTGAAAACACAATGCTATACAACAACAATACAAAGCCAGCTAAGCTGTAAGCCCCAGCAGGGTCTGAACTCATTCAGATCATGGTGCATGCTGAAACTCTTTCAGTTTTGAACACATAGGCCATTGACTCTTTCTCTAAAAAAAGGAGCATATCTCTGTGGCACATGCCATTTGAGGTCTAAAAAGTTGAATTGAAGTTTTGTTTATAATGGGCTCCAGTGTGAAATATCATATGGTGAATATCACAATTATTCTGGTCGCATTTTACCCCATATTAATACTCTGACTTTTGAATTACCTGAGTAATTACGATATTTTTTATGTATTTATTTATTTATTTAAAAAGTCATACTATTGGATTACAAATAGATAAATACATGAATAACTATAATATAATGATTATTTAACTAATGTTAAATAATGAAATACTATGATGCATAAATACTTCACTATTTCACATGTATCACATTTCATTTGAGATTTTTACTAATATTTTAATTACTGTTTTATATGGAAGCTTGTTTCCACCACAGAATAAAAAAAAAAAAGGAGATATAACGTCAGAATGCGTACGTATAAATTAAATGTCACAGTTGCCTTTTTAATGTCATGGTGGAAACAAAAAACCGAATTGCAGGATTATTAAAGTCAGAAGGCAGAGGAAAAGTCAGATGGGTGATGTAAACACGGATTTGGGCATGTGGTGCATAATGTCTGTTATTGACATAAATGTCATGTGTATATCGTGCGTAACTTTGCCTTACCAATTCTAAGCCCATCTTGTGGGTGGTTGCCAAACTTAAGGGCGCTATTCAAGCTAGTGTCTTAAGTATGAGGTTTTCAAGTAGTCGATTTTGGATTAACTGAAGATATCTTATTGCTGTTTGTAACTGAATTAAAAAAATTATGGCTAATTTTCAACATGATTATGTAATGTGTGAAGTCACACATGCGTATCACAGAGTTAGTGCAAGACGAGCATTTATGTTTTTTTTATTTAAAACATTTTTATTTTATTTTTTTTATATAAAATTTAGCTAGATAAGGCTCTTAAAAGCACCTAATTGTAGGTGATTAATTCTCATGAAAATAATGTCAAAATGCGAAAAAAATCTCAAAATAGTATATTAGTATAATCAAATTCCTTATTTCTTTCTTTTAAATTTTGGGATGAATTTTGTGAGATTCACCCATCTAAAATGTGTTTTAACCAGCCACAGTCAATACAATCGTGTTGAAATCAATGCTCCTTGTGTTATGTGAAGGTAGGCATGCAGTAATATCCACTAATCTGTCATGAGCTAAAATTTAATGGAAATGTTCAGAATGAACAGCGTAATGCGCAATCTCTGTGGTCTTCAAACCCCCGTAGACACCCCTCAAGGGGAATTGTATTACTTTGACACATAGAGCATATGTTCATAAATCAAATCCAACCTATGGAGAACGCTCTGTCAGTTCTTCCTTTCCCTGTTCCCCTCCCGAGAGTGCGCTCATTTGATAAAACTAAAGTTAATCAGCATGCTCATTAGGGATCTGACTACCTAGGTAACACTGTAGACTGTCGAAGGTGCTGGGAGTTCTCCGTGTTTCTCTCTTCTTTCTTCTGATGCACTGTTGGTGGCTTTCACTCGACAACAACTTCCCTCAGATTTCTTTGTTCTTTACACTTTTACCGAACACCCCTTGGATCAGAAGATTACTCTGGGTAGTGTAATTATTATCGGTAAATGTGAGTGTAACAAAATGCGTCTGATTTACGGTTGTGATATTGTGCCATGTACATGGCTCTTAATTTAATATCTGATTACCTCCTCCTTAATGCGATGCACTGCATGCTGTGATACACAGTTGTTTGAAATTCATTATCATGCAAATGATTGGATCAGAGAAAGTCCATGGACTCCATAGTAGCAAGCAATTACATTTTGCTTTGAGTTTCTGAGGTAGATAATGGACGCAAACCAACGACCTCGGACGGACTCCTTGGTAATCTGCCTCAGGAGGTGACATTCTTTTTTTGATACCCTCGTATGCTGACTTAGAGGTCAGCTGAACAGACCAGCAAAAAAAGATTTTAAACACAGAGATTAGCTTTCACTTTCACGTTGGCTGTAGTGCCTATTAACAGTGCCGTTGACGGTTTTTAATTTACCTTGAATCTCATTTATCTCATGAGCCACCAGACCTTTAAGGACAAACTGGTGTTGGAAAATTAGCACTCTTCAATTTTCATTCTCCTTTCCACTCCACCTTTAACTCGCTGTCAAAATTTGCCACATTTTCTCTTTCAAACATCCCTCGCTGCGGCGGTATTCCGATCATGTTTCGTGCGAGAGTTCAAAGAAGACTATGAATGCATTTGTAATGAGCATGCTCACTAATCACGCCATAGCATAACACGCCTCTGAGGAGCCAGCGGAGAACATCCTGCTCGATGCTTCAAAGCTCTGCACTTAAGCATCCCACAGTCCTCCAAGGGCAAACTTTTGTTGAGCATATCAATACTGAAGATGGCCCAAAGGCCTTTGTTTACCAAACAGCAAACCAGGAGAAGAATCTGTACTCCGAACAGAGACAATCTCTTTTGTCATTGTCTTCTTTTCATAAATTGCTTTTTTATTTTGATTAATATTTTTTTAATAATTTACTTGTTAATTTATATTTTATTGCTTTATTTTTACTTATATATNTTAAACATTTTTATTTTATTTTTTTTATATAAAATTTAGCTAGATAAGGCTCTTAAAAGCACCTAATTGTAGGTGATTAATTCTCATGAAAATAATGTCAAAATGCGAAAAAAATCTCAAAATAGTATATTAGTATAATCAAATTCCTTATTTCTTTCTTTTAAATTTTGGGATGAATTTTGTGAGATTCACCCATCTAAAATGTGTTTTAACCAGCCACAGTCAATACAATCGTGTTGAAATCAATGCTCCTTGTGTTATGTGAAGGTAGGCATGCAGTAATATCCACTAATCTGTCATGAGCTAAAATTTAATGGAAATGTTCAGAATGAACAGCGTAATGCGCAATCTCTGTGGTCTTCAAACCCCCGTAGACACCCCTCAAGGGGAATTGTATTACTTTGACACATAGAGCATATGTTCATAAATCAAATCCAACCTATGGAGAACGCTCTGTCAGTTCTTCCTTTCCCTGTTCCCCTCCCGAGAGTGCGCTCATTTGATAAAACTAAAGTTAATCAGCATGCTCATTAGGGATCTGACTACCTAGGTAACACTGTAGACTGTCGAAGGTGCTGGGAGTTCTCCGTGTTTCTCTCTTCTTTCTTCTGATGCACTGTTGGTGGCTTTCACTCGACAACAACTTCCCTCAGATTTCTTTGTTCTTTACACTTTTACCGAACACCCCTTGGATCAGAAGATTACTCTGGGTAGTGTAATTATTATCGGTAAATGTGAGTGTAACAAAATGCGTCTGATTTACGGTTGTGATATTGTGCCATGTACATGGCTCTTAATTTAATATCTGATTACATCCTCCTTAATGCGATGCACTGCATGCTGTGATACACAGTTGTTTGAAATTCATTATCATGCAAATGATTGGATCAGAGAAAGTCCATGGACTCCATAGTAGCATGCAATTACATTTTGCTTTGTGTGAGTTTCTGAGGTAGATAATGGACGCGCGCACACAATTCTACCTCGACGTCTTATCATCTGCCTCAGGAGGTGACATTCTTTTTTTGATACCCTCGTATGCTGACTTAGAGGTCAGCTGAACAGACCAGCAAAAAAAGATTTTAAACACAGAGATTAGCTTTCACTTTCACGTTGGCTGTAGTGCCTATTAACAGTGCCGTTGACGGTTTTTAATTTACCTTGAATCTCATTTATCTCATGAGCCACCAGACCTTTAAGGACAAACTGGTGTTGGAAAATTAGCACTCTTCAATTTTCATTCTCCTTTCCACTCCACCTTTAACTCGCTGTCAAAATTTGCCACATTTTCTCTTTCAAACATCCCTCGCTGCGGCGGTATTCCGATCATGTTTCGTGCGAGAGTTCAAAGAAGACTATGAATGCATTTGTAATGAGCATGCTCACTAATCACGCCATAGCATAACACGCCTCTGAGGAGCCAGCGGAGAACATCCTGCTCGATGCTTCAAAGCTCTGCACTTAAGCATCCCACAGTCCTCCAAGGGCAAACTTTTGTTGAGCATATCAATACTGAAGATGGCCCAAAGGCCTTTGTTTACCAAACAGCAAACCAGGAGAAGAATCTGTACTCCGAACAGAGACAATCTCTTTTGTCATTGTCTGACTTGTCATAATTGCTTTTTATTTGTTAATATTTTAATAATTTTTGTTAATTTATATTTTATGTGCTTATTTGACTTATATATTTATCTATGTGTTCTTTAAACTGGAACTTTTGGCCCAGTTTACTTTTTCACAACCTAAATAATTAAATTAATTCGAATTAACAATGATCCACAATGAACAGACATGCACCACATAAAATTAATCATTTTTTTCCCCCATTTTCTTAAATGACAAATGTCATTAACACCATTATCATGCAGTATGATTAATATCATTCCATGGAGACATTTTTTTTAAAAATGTTTTTGGAATGTTATGGCCAACTTCTTTGTCTTTCTATGGCTCATTTCATAACATTTTATGTAAAGTAAATATACACAATTAATATTATTTTACACTTTCTGCTTTAAGATTTGAAATGAAAAAAATTATTAAATAATAAAGGCTTACATCTTTAAAGTGGTCATATGATGCAATTTCAAGTTTTCCGTTCTTTTGGGAGTGTTACAAGTAGGCATGGGCCGATTACCGGTTTCAAGGTATACCGCGATTTGAAAATTTCACAGTTTCAAAACCACTAATATTTATAATTTAATATTTGTTATTTTCCGCGCGCGGTCAGTCACGTGTGTGTTAGGATAGCCGAACTTAAGGACTCCTTGGAACTTACGTGATCGGCAACCGGCCGTTTTTTGTCTTATTGCAACTCGTCTCGGTTCTGGACTTGCACAAACTGCGTGCAGGCAATATTTTCCAATGTTATTTTATGTTTCTGAGGGGAACTACTGTCTTCAGAAAAGGTTACGTGGTATTTCTTTCTCTCGTTATGTATAGTTCATATTAAAGCAGTAGTTCAGCACAATGCTGCTTTGTTTACAGCAGTAACCAAGGAAATGCTGTGCCTGGTGTTCATGAGCTCGCTCCTGCTGTCAGAGAGTGATCTGCCTATCTTTAGAGCTTCTGTGTTTGATTCGTACAGGCATGCGTATAATTTCACAAAATAGTCAGAACCTTCTGTTTTGGATTCAAGTGGTTATTATTAATCAAATATGTATATTAAATATATAACTAATGATATGAAATGATATAATGATGTGTATAATTAATAACTAAAATTAAAGATTTAGTTAAATAAAGGGTCAGTCTTTAGTTTTCTTATTTCTAGGAAACAAATCAGAAAAAAATAAACAAATTTGCTGTTCCTAATATCTGATGTTGCTAAAAAAACTAAATATATTGGTTAAGCGAGAAAAAAACGTTTTTGGTGTTTTGTTTTTTACAGTCATTTAAAACTAACCATTTTAGAGCTGTAACGCACAAGAAGTGATACCGTGATATTTTTTTGCTTTTTAAGGTTATCTATACTGCACAAAATCTCATATCGGCCCATACTAGTACAAGCTGTTCGTGAATAGATAAGATCCCTAAAGTTGCAAAGACTAATGTCTCAAAAACAAAGAGATATTCTTTATAAAAGTTAAAGACTCGTCCACGCCCCCCTAAAACGCCTCGTTTACACGCCCCCACATGTCTACGTCACTGTGTGGGAAGATTTGCATAACGCCACCCAAATGTTCACGCAAAGAAAGAAGGTGTAACTTTATTGTTGCTGCCACCGCCGCCGCCATATCGTGGAGATGCTGTGTTTCGTTGCGAAATCGAAACTACTTTGTTTGGCCTTCCAAAAAAGAGGACACAACTAGAAATCAGTGGTAAGGGTCATTTACAACACTGTTCCAGAACAGTTTCAACCCAAATATTTAGATGTGTGCAGGGCATTTTATGGAGGACAGGTTTCCTGATCCTGGGAGAGTAGACTAAAATTCCGTCAGTTCTGACTCACAGACTGTAAGTAAGTCTTTTATATTTAAAGAATTTGCCACTGACGATTCAAACGTGAGTTTTGAGCAGTGTAGAGTAGCGCTTGTTGTTTGTCATTTCTCCGATCACAAATGCAGACATGGTTTTATGTTTACATGGCGAGATGCAACGCAATGCGTAAAAAGTCAGTATAAGTCGTTATAATCAGTAATATGTCCCCACTGGATGCAACAAACGCCTAATTTATAATGGGTTTTACTGGTTTTGTCTCGTCGTGCTGGGAGACGGCATCACAATATGGCAAGGGGCGTAACATTACCATCACATGCTTGAGGCATTCAGCCAATCACAACGCACTGGATAGCTGGCCAATCACAGCACACCTTGCTTTTTCAGACCGATGAGCTTTGTAAAAATTGACGCGTTTCAGAAAGGCGGGGAATAGAGGAGAAACAATAATGTACAGTAGTGGAAAATAATGGGTTTTTTAACCTTAAAACCGCATAAACACATTGCATTACACACAAAACACACAAATAGTAATGTTCTTTTTACGCAACATCATGACCCCCTAAATTCATTGATAAAACAAGGAACTATTCAGAAGAAAAATTGAATTTTTTAGTGACAAAGTGTTGGCACTAGAAGAAAATTGTCAACTGCAGCACTGTCATGTAAAAGTTGTGTAAAAATTTATTTGATTAATATTTTCACCAATAAATATTGAAAGTTATATATTTTTTTCATTCTTTGTTTCGATTATATTTGCAAGTTAATCATTATAGTTTTATAATGCACCATTTCATATTCAAGATTGAAGTCAGAGACAAGAGTGCAATATAACAACATCTATTTGCCACACAAATAAATGGTGAAGTGCAAATACCAAACGTCCAAAAAATAGATCATAAAACAAAGTAGATTTAACAAAATAAAATTAAAAATAAAAGAATGAGAAAATTCCTATGAACATAAAATCATAATAATAAATAATGCATAAAATCTCTACACCAAAGAAAATAAAAAAACAATATCAAGAATAGAAAATAATTTAATGATTCTAGAATAAAATTAAGCTAAAAAACAAATTAATAGGATAAAAATAAGTGAATGCAACAATAAATCAAAATAAACAGCAAAACGAATATATAAAAAATCAAAAGAACAAATAGACTGTTGTGACCTCTAAAGCAAACCATACAAATCTGATAGTTTTAATAAAAAATCAATCCCCTGGGACAAGCAGTTGAAGAAGCGCCCAAATATGTATGTTTTCTGTTGCCTTAGGGGAAATAAGAACTTGCATCCTCAGTACTAACGGCTGTAGAATGGAATCCTTTTATACTGCACAGACATGGATATTTATGTAACTCCAGGCACACATATGCACACACGAGTGGCATGACCAGAAAAACTGAGTGCTTGGAAACTTTTCACACAGTCAGTCAGTGCATGACGGTCAAACAGGGTGGCCAGGATTCCTGTTTCCCAGGTCTAGATGCTACAGCAGTATTACCTCCATACATCACGTAAAATTAGCAGCAGGGGCCCCGTCAGGTCTGACATTGCCACTTAATCTTAGCTTTTTGGCAGAGTGTTGCCATAACAGGTCAAGTGGTGGCCATTAATCAAACATCCCAGGTGCAATGGAAGCGGGTGGGTGGAAGGGAGTTACGGTGTTGGGGGGGGGGGGGACCCGGTCATAAAACCTTACCCGAGGAAATAATCCAGTCTATTCCATAAAAGATTAAACCCCTTAAAGAAGATGGATCGCCTTTTTTACTTTATCTTGCAGGTGTAATCCTAGATTATTGGAAGACTACTTGAAGTTGGGAATCTGGAAAATTTGTAGAGGCTGAGAAATCCATCCTCATGCCAATCGGCAGACTTATATGTGAACAGACAGCGAGAAATTAATTGCCATCGTGCTTCCGCTGAAAGTCACACATGAAGCTTCCTTTCCTAACACCCTGTTCTTGTTTATCTTCAATGTATGTTGTCTATGGAACATGCACCACAATCTGAAGCACAGATATGAAATTGTTTGTTTTTGAACTGGGGTTTGCAAGTAAATAAGAGCACATCATGAATACAGAAATATATCAATGTATTTTTTACTGAACCTCAGACAAAACCAAAAAGTTTATACTATATACTGTATGTATGTAACGTCCAATTTAGGAGACTAATAATACAAATTATTTAAATGAATTAATAGACTATATCTCATAATGAATAACTTGATGAATTAATAGCCAAACAGTTTATTTACAGTGTGTAATGAATGCAATGCATGTTTTAATATGTCCTGTCATTATCTTCTACAAACCTGCACAAGTCTCAACAGTATCGAAAGGTTTTTTTTCCCGACTACCTGATAAAGAAAGTTGTCAAACGTGGAGCTCCACCCTGTCTGTGAGTACATCTCCTGTAGTCTCCTGGATTATGATGAACTCCTCCGGAATCTTGCCCTGGTGCAACATCAAAAGAGAAAAGCACACGGGAGTATCACGAAACTTATTAGAGCAGCCCTGCGCTGTTTCTCTCTCTGTCTCTAGCCCTTTTTATTTTGCTCTTTCGCCATCAAACGTCTCTTTTTATACCCTGACTAGGCACATTTGAGTTTAAAGTAGTAATAGTCTTAAACCACCTGCAAACTTAAAGGCAAAGTTTTATGTCTTCATTAAAAAAGGTGAACCACTTTACAAGCAAGAAAATCCATTTAAAATCATAAAAGAATCACTTTGAATGTAAAACCCCTAATATTTCATAACATTTAAATGAACGGAATATCAAAATTTGATGATTCATTGGCAAGTCCGAGTCCATGTTTAAAAATAAATCACATTAGAACAGTGTTTTATAAGCTAGAGGGTTTTGTTCCTTTTCAGACATGAGCAGTTTTGTTTGAGTAACGACCAACTGCCTTTTTAAAGGAATGTTTTATGGACATTTATTATTCTTTTTATCCTTTTTGTAGATTGATAGCCTCTGGTGGGTTTAGAAACTATACAAATATTTATATAACAGTTAAGCAATATTACAGAGGATGAGTGCTGTTCTTGCTGTAGATAATCACAAATTCGAACAGCATGACTGCAAGTGTGATATTGCTTTTATACAAATTTTAATAGGTTACTGCAAGAATTATAACAGTTTGATGTTAAAAAAAAAACATCTCAGTGATGGATTTTTTGAACAGATTTTCACTTCTCGAGGCATTAATTGATGGACTACAGTTGAGTTTTGTGGATTACTTTTGGATTATTGTGATGTTTTTAATCAGCTGTTTGACGGCACCCATTTACTGCAGAGGATCCACTGGTGAGCATATGATGTAATGCTAAATTTGGATGGCCCTGAGGTTGATAAAACCTTTTCGCATTTTTAATTTAGGTGAACAAATTCCTTTAGCGAGAGATTTTATTTTATAGTGTTTATTTTTATCAGGGGGAAGTCGTTGCCTAATGGTTAGAGAGTCGGACTCGGAACCCAAAGGTTGCGGGTTCGAGTCTCGTACGTGCAGGGATTGTGGGGGGAGTGAATGTACAGCACTCACTCCCACCTTCAATACCACGACTGAGATGAGACCCTCGAGCAAAAAAGGCATCGAACCCCCAACTGCTCCGGGTGTGTGTTAACGGTGTGTGTGTGTTCACTGCTGTGTGTGTGCACTTAGGATGGGTTAAAGGTAGAGCACTAATTCCTAGTATGGGTCACCATACTTGGCCACATGTCACTTCACTTCACTTAATATCAGTTATGTCGATTTGAATTCACACGCTCACCTCTGAATGGCTTTGAATCACTGCAATTCAAACGCCACACTGTGATAGTGAATGAAAGAAAAAAATTGTGAAAGAGAGCGAGAGAGGGAGTAAAATAGAAAGCAATTAATTTGAAAAATTATATGCCCACCACATATTTGGGGGCCATTACCGGGATGATCAGTTTGGGAGACAAAAATGACCACTTGTACTGTAGTGTGCAGGTATTTCATGGGCTTTCAACACTGTTGAAGAGACTATAAAGAGTTTGAAATGATTAAACTTAGTTTTGACCCTGCAGTTAAATGCCTGTGCTTGTCCATTATGGCCAACCCACCATCGAGAATAATGGGCATTTTTCAGAAGAGCCAGGGAGTCAAACCATACCCTACGTGAAAAGCAGCGTTAAGAGGCTGGAGATCTGTGTAATTAAATAAAAACCAACTGTTTTAGTGTGTACTTTAGAATGAAACCCAGGAATACTTTGTTTTAAATACACTATGGGGCTACACCAATGTCCTTATGTTTGACAGCGCTAAAAAGGGCTGTTTAATGCTTATGTTTAATAGCTTGTTCCCAACACAATGACAGAACCTCTGTGCTCCTGCCATGTGCCGCCATGACAGCCGTAACATTGTGGGGCTTCATTTGATACAACACAAAACAGTGTTCCTTTAGTCATGACACACTGCTTAATGCCAGTGTAGCAAGTATATTATCTTATTTTGCAGTAAGTAAAATAGTTAGTAACAATGTCCAAGATATACAACAATGAAATGTACACAATGACATAATGAAAAAAATGTGGTGTAACCATCATGTAAAGAGTAACAAGACTTTTCTTGCACCCTGAATACATGTGAGTGTATGATCATTATTTAAAAAAATATATTACGTATTTATTTGTATTTTTTTTAAACAAATAACACATTATTCAATTAATAACACAAAATATCATTACAGTTTTTGGTCACATGACATTCTAAAGCTTGCACTAACCTTGTCGTAAAAATGTCAAATTATGGTATTACAACAGACTTGACACACATTTATTAGGATCTTCAGGGTCCTCACTGTGACATAATTTATTGTTTTATTTATAATGACATTCAGAATAATGGGGTTAGTAAATTTTTTTTCTTTTAAGAAATAATATTTTTTTATTTAGAGAATATGGATTAAATTTATTTAAAAAAAAAAACTTTTGAACTTTGTTCATCAAATTTCACTAAAATATTAGGCAGCACAACCGTTTCCAACTGTGATAATAGGCAGAAAGAGTTCTTGAACATCAAACCAATATATTATAATGCTTTCTGAAGGATGTATGACACTGAAGACACTGAAGACTGGAGTAATGATTGCTAAAAATTTTGCTTTGCCATCACAGGAATATGTTACATTGTAAATTATATTTATAACAGTTATTTTAAATTGTAATAATACTTTACCATATTACTATTTTACAGTATTTTTTTGATCAAATTCTTATCAGCCTTGGTGATATAAGAGACTTCTTTCAAAAACATAAAAAATCACTACTGACTTTTGATTTGGTGGATAAATGTTTCAAACATTCATAAGCTTGCAGCAGTTTGGTTAAAAAAGTTCTTTCTTAGATAAGGATGATCTAGAGGATTAGTGCCAAGGTTTTCTTTTCAGAATTTCATGTCTTTATCAGAAGACTTTTTTCCTTACATTATAACATCAGACAGTTGTATCATCATGAAAAGGTTTATTCATCATATGTGTGTATGGGTAGGATGTTTTCATTGTAAGAATGTACATAGACAAAAATGAGCGCCATGTCACTGACCCATATAAGAAACGAATAATTCTAAAAAAAAAACAAATGACACAAGTCTCTCAATAGATCTATATGCGTTTACAAGTTTTTCTACTAATTGTCTTTATTAGCACTTGTAAAAGGCCTGTGTGCTTGTTTATAGATAATGACTGTGCGGCCTCCTCTGTCTGGAGTGTTGACGATGATGTCTCTCTAGCCTCGGGCATATTAGATTGGCATCCATTAAGCACCCTCATTGTTTACAAGCCGGCAATCCCCTGTCTTCGTTTCCCGTTTGCCCCTCCTTCAGAAAAAGAGAGATAGCAAAAATCACAGACTGCATGATCTCCTCATGTGCGGCACTGAGATCCGGACACCCCTGACCCTGGCTCTATTTTCTCTAGGCATGTGTGTATGTGTGTAATTTTCATCCTGCTGTCCTAGACAAGACTGCCCCTCTGGAGCCTTGGATAATTGTGATCATTCTTTCCCCTGGTTGCACTACGGGCAGCCCTCCCAGCACTGATAGTGAAAGAAAGAGCAACTCGTGTGCATGTGGAGAGTCTGCGTCTGAACCCCGACCCCCCACATAAATGAACGAGTACAGCCACAGAGACACACATTCATCCATAAATTCAGACAAGTATAGAAATGACATATATTGCAGGTTATTGCATACAGTGTTGTTATATGGCAGGAAAGGGGTGTACATTTTCAAGGTCTCCAGTTCTGTAGATGTTTTTGAAATTTTTTTTCAGACCCACCAGCTGATGAGCCTTTTTAATATTTTTAGTATTTCATTGAAAATAAAAGAGCACCCTCTGGTTATGTCATTGCTCTTGGTCACTGACAAACGTGAGTGTGGTGGAGAAAAAAAACAAAAAAAAAAAAAAACCAGCATGAGCTCCTCTGGGGGGGAAAAAAGCGTGTCTCAATTTCGTGTTACTTGTTAAATGTGTCCCTATAATCCGTACCAGTCGTTATGGGCAGAGGACCACATCGTGCGTCTAATCCATTCCATGATTTATCAGCACATGCAGCCTATTAATGTTCTCTGTGGAGAACGCTGCAGAGACGCCCAGACTCTGGCTTTTCTGGTGGTTGGAGCAAATCTGTTTAGGATTATAGAAGTAGTGGTGTGGGAGACATAGAACCGACCAAAATTCGAGCAATGGTAGAGAAACCCCAAACAGCTGTCTGCAGGATTTGTTGACATTTCTCTGCTTTGCATATTCGCTGCTTGTTCGAGCTGGGTGACATTATACGCTTCATGATGTTTGCTGCTGCTCGGTATTTGGTTTTTAGTCTAGTTCAGGGTTCCTCAATAGGCGGCCCTGCGGGCCACATCCGGCCCATGAGAGAATAAAGTTTGGCCTGCGCTAATTTCAAATAATATGGCATGAAAATTCAAACACAGCATCAGAAAGCTACATTAACTTACATCGTGTCTACACTGGACTTCAGTGGACCTGAGCGGCGCGACGCGACAAAATACAATGAACCCATTATAATAAGTGATGCTGTCTGTCTACACTGGATGTGGCGCGGCATGACACGACAAATACCCGACAGTAAACTGCTGACTCGTTCTATTTATAACGTACTGACACAATGTTCAAATGATTTGCAACAGTCGCTTTACCGCGTCCAGTGTATTATATACGATGTGACAGCAAAAAACTGGCGAGTGTGTTTAAAAGTGGACACCGAAAATAGATGATTCAAATGTGAATGGACTGAACAGTTTTGAGTGATTGAATGAGTGACTGATATCTTTGTTATGGAATACACGTGTTGGTTCGCAGTTGAGTTCACAGTTTTAACGTACAAGTTTGTTTTAATTTATTTTCAAGATCTGAGGTAAAATATCTATTGTTGCTTTCACTATGGCTATAAAGATAATGCAAAATAATGTTCAAACTCACATTTGACACTTTTAGCATTGAATAAAGCACATAATCATTACCTGAGATTATCACTGTCATATTTTGTATGTTGTTCCTGCCACGACGTCGCAGAAAATAAAAACTGTTCCTAAAATAGAATCCCATGTCGCTTATTGTCACGTGTCGCTGTCGTGGGTGGTTAGGACAAAAACTACATGGAAAAGATACTTTTTATCGCGTTGTGTCTGGTTGGGACACACGTTGTTACAGTTTGATCCACCCCCCCCCCCCCCCCCCCCCAAAAAAAAATCTAAGCATAAAAATATTAATACTGACAAATCTAATAATTTAATCTGCAATTAGGGAAAGTGGAGAGAAGAGATCCAGTCTGGGAATGAGCAGGAACAGTTGATTTGCATGGCAGACATGGAGATCCAGATTTTTTGTTTGTTCATTTGTTTTTAATATTCAACAGGCAGTTCTTCTGTATCTAAATGCAAAAATGTTTATAATAGTTTGAATAAAACAGACTACTTGGGAAAAAATCTGAATATTCATCTTGTGACCATCTTTTATTTTAACAAAAGCACAATACTTAATAAATGTCATACTCACATTTATTCATACATACATTGGACCCCTTGGCTTGGTGTTGTTGGCAGAATTCGGCCCTCGGCGAAAACTAATTGAGGAACCCTGATCTAGAGTTTCTTCAGTAAAATCTTGTATGCTTTCTAACACAAAAAATGCTAACGATTATTGTATCTATACATTTTATTAAATGATAGATTATCTGGTGCTGTCTGTCTGAAAGATAAATGTCTCTCTATCTATCTGTTGTCTGTCTGTCTGTCCCCTTATACTCTAATTGCTCCTGTCTGTCTCTTATATAGGTGAACAATGTGGTATCCGATAATTCTATCTGATTATTGTCGATTTATGTACCAACCGATATATACAGTGGGTACGGAAGTATTCAGACCCCCTTAAATTTTCCACTCATTGTTATATTGCAGCCAATTGCTAAAATCATTTAAGTTATTTTTTTTCCCCATTAATGTACACACAGCACCCCATATTGACAGAAATACACAGAATTGTTGACATTTTTGCAATTTATTAAAAAAGAAAAACTGAAAACTGAAATATCACATGGTCCTAAGTATTTAGACCCTTTGCTCAGTATTTAGTAGAGCACCCTTTTGATCTAATACAGGCATGAGTCTTTTTGGGAAAGATGCAACAATTTTTTCACACCTGGATTTGGGGATCCTCTGCCATTCCTCCTTGCATATCCTCTCCAGTTCTGTCAGGTTGGATGGTACATGTTGGTGGACAGCCATTTTTAGGTCTTTCCAGAGATGTTCAATTGGGTTTAAGTCAGGGCTCTGGATGGGCCATTCAAGAACAGTCACAGAGTTGTTGTGAAGCCACTTTTTCGTTATTTTAGCTGTGTGCTTAGGTTCATTGTCTTGTTGGAATGTAAACCTTCGTCCCCGTCTGAGTCCTGAGCACTCTGGAGGTGGTTTTCGTCCAGGATATCCCTGTACCTGGCCGCATTCATCTTTCCCTCGATTGCAACAGTCGTCCTGTCCCTGCAGCTGAAAACAACCCCCACAGCATGATGCTGCCACCACCATGCTTCCCTGGTGGGACTGTAGGGAGCAGGTGATTGACAGTGCCTGGTTTTCCTCGCCACACATACGCTTAGAATTATGGCCAAAAAGTTTCGTATCTTGGTCTCATCATACCATAGAATCTTTATTTCCCTCACCATCCTTGGAGTCCTTCATAGATGTGTTTTTTAGCAAACTTCATGCTGGGCTTCATTGTCTTGCACTGAGGCTAGGCTTTTCCGTCGGGCCACCTTGCCTATAAACCCGACTGGTGGAAGGGCTGCAGATGAGGTTGACTTACTACAACTTTCTCCCTATCGTCTCCGCCTGGTGCATCTCTGGAGCTCAGGCATAGTGATCTTTGGGTTCTTCTTTACTTCAATCATCAAGGCTCTTCTCCCCCGATAGCTCAATTTGGCCGGACTGCAAGCTCTACGAAGGGTTCTGGTCGTCCCAAACGTCATCCATTTAAGGAATGGAGGCCACTGTACTCTTGGGAACCTTAAGAGCAGCAGAAATTTTTTTTGTAACCTTGGCCAGATCTGTGCCTTGCCACAATTCTGTCTCTGAGCTCTTCAAGGCAGTTCCTTTGACCTCATGATTCTCGTTTGTTCTGACATGCACTGTGAGCTGTAAGGTTTTATATAGACAGGTGTGTGGCTTTCCTATCAAGTCCAATCAGTATAATCAAACACAGCTGGACTCAAATGACGGTGTAGAACCATCTCAAGGATGATCAGAAGAAATGGACAGCACCTGAGTTTAAATATATGAGTGTCACAGCAAAGGGTCTGAATACTTAGGACCATGTGATATTTCAGTTTTCTTTTTTAATAAATCTGCAAAAATGTCAACAATTTGTGTTTTTCTGTCAATATGGGGTTCTGTTTGTACATTAATGAGGAAAAATTTTAACTTAAATGCTTTTAGCAAATGGCTGCAATATATCAAAGAGTGAAAAATTTAAGGGGGTCCTGAATACTTTCCGTACCCACTGTAACTAGTAAAGTATTGATAGACACATCAGGATAGAATAGTAACAATAAACGATCGATAGTAATCATGCCTCCTAGGCAGCACAACAGAAGGCAGGCATTATTCAGCAGGCAGTGTCTGGTGTTTTGAATGTATTGTCCATTCATGCAAGTAAGAGTAGTGCAGGCATCATGAAAGAGAGACACATGAAAGCATGAAAGAGAGTCAAACTTCCCCTATCTGATGTCATTTTCAGATCTTGGGCTCCCCAAACTGAGAGAGAGGTCAAGAGCGAGCGGGCGTCTGCTCTCTGATGGATCTCATATTCACCTTGTGTCCTCCTCGCCCTCTCCCACGTTCTCTTCCTCCTCTTCCTCTGTCACCTCTCTGCTTTGTCATCCCATCCCTGTGCTTCACTCCCATGGCACTTCTCTCTTTTCTTCTCCTGTTCGCTCTGACAGCTCCTTTCATCCATTGTCTTCCATCGTGCCTTCAGCTCCAGCACTCTCACTGCTCCTACACGGCAGGCATATTCACATTCAGTCAGCACTCAGCACCAATCATTACTTTTTTCTCCCTTGAAAAAGCAAAAATCAAATACAGAAAAGATTGATTGGGGTCCGTCGTGTGGTTCAGGTGTTATTGTTGTAACAGCATTACAGTGTATTTTCAAGAAAAATGCCATAGCAACTGCATTTTGTATCGATAAGATTTTATAAAGGAAAATTCAGGGTTTTGTTCAACATAGAAAAGAGACTTCCGACATCATACCTGAATCAAGTGGATTTCGACAAGATTCCAGAGACAAGTATGTTTTCTGAAGTTACATTCACAATTTGCAGGGACAAAGTGAACTGAAGTCATTTTGGTGATTTGAGGTGAGCGGGACTTTGACAATGTGATGTGGGTGTGTCTGACACCATAACAAAGTTCAACTTTATGCAAATGAGTGCAGAGTTCAAGTTTATGTAAATAAGCAGTGACACGATGCAGCAACTACCGATGGCTGAGAAGACCGTGAAGCTCATGTGATCCGCCTACTGTCAGATGTTGTGGACGAGTGTAGACGATGGAGGAGAAAATCATTTTTCTATTTTGTATGACTTGTTTCTGCCCACATTCAGAGACATGCACAAAAAGTGATGCATAGAAAAACACATTTCAAATCTGCAGTAGAATTGAGCATGCATTGATTCTCGTTGATGCGTGATGCTTTGTGCATTGTAGCAGTTTATAAACAACTGGTTTCCTTTCCAAAATGTTCTTATTTTAGCTGCAGTGCAGTTTATGGTCAGACTTTCAGTAACTAGTAGCTAGTAGTGGAGCACCATGTTACCAGGTCAACCAGTGATGACAAATTGGCGATGCAAGAAATTTTAGCGGAATTCCTATTTATGCAAATGTGAAGTCAAATGTTGGGGTGATAACCATTGAGAGTGGAGAATCTGCAACCTCCAGTGATTTGAATGCTATCAGTGTAAACTTACTTTTAGCTTGAATATTAAAATGCATGTCAATCAGGTTTTTTTATGTTTATGTTGGGAGCATGGTGATAAACTATATTTCAATGTTTTTGAGTTTTCTCTCAAATGTTTTGCTTTCCTCAGAGAAACTTTGCATTTACTTAAAAATGCATTTTACTTTAAAAACCAAACCAAAAACTTTGCGCAAAACTATTGGTTCCCTTTACGAAATCTTTGTTTACGTGCAAAACTGTTGGTTCTGCTTGTGAAATCTTTGTGTTCACATCGCAAAAAAAACCTTTGCTTACGAAACCTTTTTATTTTCCCCAAGAAACTTTTCAAATGCCAATTTTTTTGGGGGGAACTCCCTAAATCTCCCAACCATTTGTACGTATTTTACAAGATGGCTAATTTGTATGACCTCACTCGTATGATTTTGTACTATTTGTGTGAAGGGTAGATTTAGGGGCGGAGTTAGGGGTGGTCCTTTGTACAAATTCCTACGAATTTGCCACCTTGTGTATATATACGATTTTTTCAAAAGTCACACGAATTTGTACGAATTAGCCACCTCATAAAATACGTACATTACTACAAAATCGGAGAACACACAAAGCTTGCAAATCTATGATGTTTTTTTTTTTCCCATCACCCTACAATCAGTGTAGAGGCTCCGTAGAGATGGATGGTAGACAATTTACAATAAATTCCGCAATAATGTCTCTTGTATTAAGATCTGTGTCCTGCCACATTTCGGAATGCAATAATGCACGTGTTGCCTAGTTAGAAGCTTTGCCTTCTTGCAGTGTGTTTTGGCACTAAAGGCTTGATTACGTTGCCCTGTGAGGGCCACCTTAAAACCAGATCCTCCACCCTAACTTATTGCCTGTTTCCTCACTACACGGCAGGGGCCAATTGTTAACGTTAATGGATCAGCTCAACGCTGGTCTGGTCCTGTTGACGGATGCCCTGTCAGGGCTGCACATCTGAGATTAGTTTCTAGCCACAGGTGGCTCTGTCTAGTGTCCTTCACCGTGCTGTAGCGGAGCAGACCCTCTCTCTCGTGCCTCAGGCCAGGTCTTTTCTAAAACACCCCTGTGGGAGAATCAACTCAGCCCTTAATGCAGATGCAGTGCGCTTAAATACACCCCAAACCTGTACTTTTCTAACACAGTCTCCCCCTCCTTTCTTGTGTACCCGCAGCCTTGTTATTTTTGGCTCTCTTTGGGATGTATGTCATCGGGGAGAGCGTACAGCACACGGTTAATTAGTCTACCTCAAAGCAGGAATAAAGCGCAAGATATTTATTAGTGCTCTTCTAGTGTCGCTTGTCACGAACACGTGTTGAGCCTCTGCAACAAACTGTGTGAAAGCAAGTCAGTGGCAGAACCAACAGTTGGGCCTTAAAATGTCAGCGTTCTGATTCATGGCCAAAAGTGTTCACACAAAAGACTTTTCCTCCTCCATCATGTGTTGTAAGTATTTATTTGATGTAATCAAGAGGACAGAGTGGTGTATTTAACCTTGCTAAATTAACTTTGATATATGAACTACCCATGATTCCTCTGCACTATGCCTCGTCTGTGGTGAAAAAGTGGATTCGTCAGCTGTGACAAACTCACTTCTAGTCAACAAACCGCTGCGGTTGGCGAAAGTCAATCAACGGGCAACCATTTCAATCACAAGACACAGTCCAACTTATCCTCAGTAGGGACAGAGCACGAATTGTCCCAGATTCTACATTCACACTGTAATGATAATCTAAATGATATCTAGCTGAAGATGAGTTTACATTCTGGTCCTACGAAATGCTGTGGGGGACAAAACTAGTGTAAAAGCAAAGCTAAACCTCAACCTCATTATTATATTACAAGCAAGCTGTAGTAACTGATTACATAATCTGGATTACGTAATCAGATTCTAAAAATGATGTGTTTGTTAAATTACAATCTAATAAAATACTCATAATCAAACTACAGTTACCTTTTTATTGATTACATGATTACGAATCACACAATACCAATGAATTATAATGTACTGATTCTCCTTAATTCCTCTTTTAAATGTTTCTTCCTAAAATAGCCTACTGCTTATATACACTCAAAAAGTTTTCCAGTTTTGTGGGCATTCACACAAAGACCAGTCACTAGTCAAGTGGCTACACAGCATTTGACCACTGGATTTACAAAAATCATTTCAATTAAAGAAGTGTTTCCTCCAACATTTCAAACATCGCATCAACTACTGATAACACATTATTACCCTCAGCACATCTGCATGTTCACAGTTTTCTGTGACTTCTGGCTTCATGATCATCATGATCCGCAGGTAAACAATGAAATATTTAACGTTTTTTGGTACAACTGTTTATTTTTTTATTTTAAAATGATTTATTTTAATTTAACATTATGATTTTATTAATTATTAGCTTTTCATTAAACTTATGGACCGCAGTTTAGGAAACCTTTATGCAATGTAATATCAAATGCACTTCATTATGTTAATAACAACAAATGTAATATATTTTCTTTCTCTTTGAATTTTCATATCAATATGGTACAAGATTATCCTATTTAAATCAATGTGACCCTGGACACACAAACTAGTCATAAGGGTAAAAATTTTTTTTAAATTGAGATTTATACATCATTTGAAAGCTGAGTAAATAAGCTTTCCAATTATTTATGGTTTGTTAGGATAGGACAAAATTGGGCCGAGATGCAACTATTTGAAAATCTGGAATCTGAGGGTGCAAAAAAATTCTAAATATTGAGAAAATTGCCTTTAAAGTTGTCCAAACTAAGTTCTTATCGATGCATATTACTAATCAAAAATTATTTTTTGATATATTTACGGTAGGAAATGTTACTTGCCATTTCTTTGTGAAGTTTACAAGCAATTTCTGAGTGAAAATATTTTCTACACTATCTTTTTTTTT
>JADLZN010007426.1:0-54504 GCA_018155175.1 Sinocyclocheilus anophthalmus | reverse complement strand
ATATTTGTTCCTTTCGAGCAGTTGCTGCTCCAGAAAAGCAAAACAAAAATCTACTATACCTAAATGTTGTCTTGGAAAATCAGCTAAACATATTCGACATTTTGTAGTTTTTTCCTTGCAATTGTATTGCATAGCCAACTGTCAGTGTCGATCATGTCATTTCAGACTCAAATTAACAACGCTCATTAAAAACAAATGACTCACTTCAAAACAAATTATAATTGAACATGGGAGTCTTTGCTAAATCCCCATCTGTTCGTTTTCGGATCCAGACTTTGGGTTTTTCTGTGCATTAGTCTGTCGAGTGTAATAGAGTATCCAGTGTATAATGTGTCAGTGTTAGTGCATAAGAGAGGGGACAGAGAGTAGAGGCAGGCCTGGAGGCGGAGCCTTCGCTCTGATTGGCTGCAGCAAAAAGGGGCTGTCACAGAGAGGGCCGGATTAGCAGAGGTGGGGGAGGTGCTTCACTTGCTCTGTACCTTTCAGCTGCAGATCAGAGCACAACGGCGAGAGATACACTTTATCTGTTCACAAGCCCATGAGATCTGTGAGGATTTCCTTGATGCAGATGACTTCGAATGTGGTCGGTGTGTGAGAGTACACGAAAGTGATTAGTGGGGTCACGACATTATAATGTGTGCTAAGAAACCGGAATAAAGGTCCCCCTGCTGGCATAATGTATGTGGCCATTACAAGTCGATAATCATTGCAAGTTATTTGTAGTTGGTTTTCTGTGACGAGTTCATGTCTGTGATGGACTTTTTTTCTTTTTCTTTTTTTTTTTTTTTTTTTTTTTTTTCCCCTTTTTTCCCCCATTGGCAAATAATTTGGGTCCGAAGCAAAGATATTTTACTGTTTATTTATTGGTATCTTATGTATTTAAAATGACATAAGGTGTTTTTATTTGATTTTTAGGAATCGTTTGAGAATTGTATTTATAGTCAGCCATGGAGGCAGCAGGGACTTTTCAACAATGTGTAAAATCAGGGTTTTTAGTATGATTATAATGGACTTTTTTTTTCCTGATATGTGCTGTTTTCTTAGCTTGATTCTTTCATTGCGCTTTTGAACATAATTTCCGAAAATAAATGAATTATATGTACATATTGAGGTGAGTTTAAATTGTCTTTAATATTCTATTGGTAAATTTTTCTTAGTCACATGCTATGTTTTATATTATACTAATCGTAGATGTGTAGAACTAAGCTTCTAATCAAAATTAATAACAATTTTAAGGTACTATGGTACTCTTAATCTCACAAAGTTATTCTTTGGTTCTAGGCTTGTTTAAATAGATTAGCTCATCACTGTCAACTCTGGGAAAATTATCATCAGTGTCATCGTCAATCAAGTTGCCTCACTATATCATTATTAATATTTTTAGGGCGACATTGTATCAAATTTTCAGTAAAGATGGTTCGGGGGTGTCCTCATGTAGATGTATTAGTTTCCCCATGAGCATGTCCTTACATAAAAGCTGGTGCATTTTGCTCAGTAAGACGTTTTTATTTCATAACTCATGCAAGGTGTGACTTTTTATGATACGTTTATACTGCCTTAGGCTGTGACGACGGCGTTCGGACGACGTGGTTCTGGATTTTTCTTCCACGACCTGCGATTCCTCTCCATAGACTTCCTTAACACATTCCTGCACACCTACCGGATCTTCACCAACGCCACCTTCTTCGTGGGCATGGTGAGTTAGATAGTCTGGCTGGATAACTACAAATATGAAGCTTGCTATTCTATTCCATACCTAGTCACAGTAATAGAGCGCTTAACGGGTTAAACACGTTCATGCTAGAGCTGGCCATAGAAATAAAAATTATATAGGCAGTTACAGCCTTTTGTTAAATGGGTCAATAGATATTACACGGTATTTTTTAGAGTCCGTTTGATCTTCATCACTGCAGCCATGAATATTTATTGTTGTTTGAGTTGATTCACATGGTAATGCAAATAGAATACAGTTTAAACCTAAACAACCGTAATTAGCATACTAAACAGCGTATGTTCGTAACCTACAGAATTTTTTACTGAATTAAATAGTATATGAAATTTTATCGGAAATTAATTATACCATATGAAGACTTATCCGTCTACATTTGCTGATGATGCACAACAAAACTATGAACCTACAATGATCGAAACTGTTATTCTATTTGAAACTGACACGTTTCAAACTGGACAATCATGAACAACTCTATATAAAGTTTTTAATATGAAGTTAAACTCAATGGCCACTAATTTAAAACCATATTATCTAACAATCATCACAATTTGTAGTTACACAGGCTTACTGTATTAAATTTTAATTGACTGGGTCTTAAATATTGCAGTTATATTGTAAATATTCAATACATCGTTGCCAACTGATGTATAGCCAGTTCTATAGTTACTGCTGCCAAGTCAAAGAAGAAATCAGAAATCACATTTACGGCACCCTGAGAAGAAACATCTTTCAAAATTCAAAATAAAAAATGGTGTCCCTAACCTTCACTGCTCCACATAATATCCTGCTCTACAAAAATATCTTCTGAATGGCTATAACTGTATTGCATCACACAGCAGTTTTGTATTTATTATAGAAAGGCAAATGGCCTGTCGCTGGAAACTTGTTGGATCATAGGCAGTTTTGTACACTGTGGCCTATCAAATCCATTTGAAATAATACCATATATTCACAGTAAAATTTTCAGTGTGATTGTGAATATGTGAAAAAAAGCACTAGGTGTATGCGTCTAACACACTGCTGAGTGTGAGTAGGGCATTTATCTCTGCATACATTTGTCCTTTCAAATGGAAGAATGTTTTCTGTTCCAAAAGCAGGTGTTCTGCCAATTTAAATTGGTGCACTCTCGGTGACCTTTACCTAAAAAGCAGTTCAGAAAGCTTCAAAGTGCTCAGCAATTCCTCCTCCATTTTCCTTTAATGTTCAGTATGCTTGTGCAGAATGCAAACGCAGCCTGTGTACCTCATGTGCAGATGCTCGTGGTCACTGTGAGTGCTGTGACGTTCAATGTGTTGTCTCTGATGTTCCTCATCCCCACACCTACTTTGCTGTCACACAGGGTCCAGTATCACTCATTTGACCGCTTGTCCATTACATCCATCTGCCCAGACTACAGCCTGAAGATCAGGAAGATAGCACTGGATCAGTCAAAGTAACAAACCCATCTCTCTGTTACCGATTCACTTTCATCTCTGTCCATTTTTCTACTTTATATTCTCACATTTTCCACTCTGTTTTTCTTCACTTTTGGCATTTTGTCTTTATTCTCTTTTTTGGCAGTTACAAATATGTGATTTTATTGAATCCTGGATTCTCAAAACTTCTGCACTTGCACAAATGCTATCATCCGTTGCAGATTTCACATCTTGCAATGTTTACCTGCTTTGTTACTGTTGTTCTCAAGCTGCAATCAATACTCCTCATGTGTTTCCACACGTAGAATGCATCCAACACACTGTTTGGCGAGTGTTTAGTGTACTTGGAGCATGCAAGTATGGAGAAGAGAACATGAGAGATGTGCCGGTGTTGCTCTGCCATTTATGCCCCTTCATTCAATGTTGTTTCCACAACTCGTCAGGGAGCCTTTCTGAGTTGAATTCCGAATAAATGAACTTTTCACGGACATTATAATTTATTGCGATGACATGTATATAACAGTTACACAAATCAATATTCAACATCTACAAAAAAAAAAAAAACTGTACTAAAAAAGACAACTGTACTAGTCTGAATGTCCCAATAAGTCCCATTCTGGATGTACTTTTCCGGTAACATGCTGTCCCAACATTAACCAATCAGACTCCAAGTCAACACACAAAATTCCACCACAACAAATCAGATAAAAATAAAATGAGTGGGCATAATTTGTATTTTTTTAAAAGTTATGTGTGGAAGCTTGTTTTAATGAGGAATAAATTACTGATTGCACCTTTAATCCCTTTCAATTTTTATTTATTGCATTGTGGGCAGCAGTATCTCTCTTCCCCCAAGACTTCTCAGTTGAGATTGATGACAAGAGAACGTTAGTGCACTCACTTTAAAACTAATCACCAGCTGCCAATCTTACACAGGAGCCTAAAGCCCCCAGTGGCCCTCGGCAGTAAATAACACATTCTGTCTGACTCCCACTTCTTGTCCCATGGCCAATTTAATTCTTCCTCTGTCTTTTCTGTTTGGTTTGCATTCACTAGTGTAATACCTCTCTCTTTCTCTCTCTCTCGATTCTCTGTGTCTCTTACTGATTATAGAGTATCCAGGGGATGACTTGGGTGAATCAGATGCAGCATGGAAACAACATTAGCTGTTGCTTGTGGGTTTCGGAAATGGAGATTCAGTCCAAGGACCGATGTACATGTATCTGATGTTAAAGTGCATTTCCTGGTACAGACTGCCACTGACCTGACTGAATTTTAGCTGTCGTGCTCACAATATGCAAAAAGTGATAAGAAGACAGGAGTGAAGGGGGAAAACACCTTGACAAAAATTTAGCAAGAATTACTGGATACTTTTGAAAAGCCAGAAAGATGGCTGTGAAAAGCTGTTAAAAGCATACTGTATATATATATTTTTTTCAATTAAGTCAATTAAGTAAATTATGTACCATCATTTTTGATTACATCATTCATAAAAACTTCACAGTATGAATAGTTATTTCACTCATAAAAACACATAAAAAATGTTTTTTTTTCAGATGTTCAAATGCTTTGCATGAACGTTTGCATATGTTGTATGAAATGTGCACATTTATACAAGGATGGCACAAAACATTACAGTTTGGTGTGCAAATACGACGCCCAGGTTTATTGTATTCGAATATTTAAATAGTGCTGTCTTGCGTGGACTGTAATTATAAAATAAATATGCCTGTCAAAAATGAATTATGTATAGCTCAATTGTTTGTTCAATTTCAATCAATTTTACAATGAAACCTAAGATCATACAAACTTCTGAAGATTCTGCTCTAGTTTCGAGGCTTATCTACATTTTTAACTTACATTATAGGCACTCTTATTTCAATTCATAATCATTTGGCTATCTCATTCTAAAAAGAAAAGGCACAGTACCATGTAACATTTCAAAAAACCATTCATTCATCTTCATTTCATTCAGTATTTATTTATTCCCTTCCCCAATCATCACGTCAACCAAGGATCTTTTTATACATTTACATTCATCTTTACATCCACAATCCCTCAAACTGGTGATAGCAACACAAGCAGAGTTTCTAATTTATTTATAAAAGTTTTGCACATTGTTGATTTGTATACATAAAGCATCACTATATAAATGGCAAAGGCCATGGGAGATCACTGTATAATTTTTCTGCATTTCAAATGTAAATCATTACCCCAGAGAGTGTGGACATTTTTTCAAAGTGCATTTTTAACGTTGTTGTTGCTATAGTGGCTCAGTACAGCTTGCTGTGCTGAAAATAATTTCCCAGTAGCTCAATTTTTCAATTTAGTGATTTCTAGCACTCCAGGATCACTTAATGGGGCTTCTCCTACTGTCATAGGCCAGCTGAAAATCTACTTGATATAACTTGTTTATAAGACTTTTGCAGTCACAATGAATGTGAAATTGTTTAAATACATCACAATTATTTTATGTGTACATTCACTTAATTTACTACAGGTATAGCTCTGCTCATAAGTTTACATGTGTCTTGCAGAGTATGCAAAATGTTATTTATTTAACAAAATAAGAGGGATCATAAAAAAATGCATATTATTTTTATTTAGTAGTCCTGAATAGGCTATTAACGTAACAATGACTAACTGATATTCCTGGATTTATAAAAATGACCGGGTTCACAAGTTGACGATACCCTTGATCACTTGGCCATTACCTGGATGATCACCAAACTATTGTTCATCTGTTTATGTTTCACAGGAGACAAAAAATAGTAACAAGATCCCAATCATCCAATTTCAAAAATGTTTTAAAATTAGAAACTTTTGCATATTCCGACAGGAGTTTATTGCAAAAACATATCAAAATCAAATCATAACATCAGAATCAGAATAGCTTTATTAACAAGTATGTTTACACACACAAGGAATTTGAATTGACGACAGGAGCTTCCAGTGTAGAAGAAAGTACAAACATAGTGCAGACATACATGATAGTGTAGACATACATAGGAATAACATGAAACACAGTAGGGAGTAAATAAAACAATAATAAATAAAAAAAAAAATTAGAAAAATGAATAAGACTATATACAGAAATAGGAATTTAGGAAAAAATGTAATTGTTTAGATTAATGTACAGATATGTTTATTAGTGTGCAGATAGATGTGTTATTTACAAAGTGTGCAGTTTAATATGAATATACTATGTTAGTTGTGATGGACGATAATTATGAAAGCTTAATTGATAAGACTGAGTATAGCCTGTGGGAAAAAAACAGTTTTTGTGCCTGGCTGTTCTGGTGGTCAGTGATCTGTAGCGCCGACCAGAAGGCAACAGTTGGAAGAGAGAGTGGGCTGGGTGTGAGGGGTCCAGGGTGATTTTACCAGCCCTTTTCCTCACTATGGAAGTGTAAAGATCTTGAAGGGTGGGCAGGGGCACCAATAATCCTCTCAGCAGACCTGATTGTCCGTTGTAGTCTCTAGATGTCTGATTTGGTAGCTGAACCAAACCAGACAGTTAGGATGAACACAGGACCAGACTCAATGATTGCAGAGAGAACTGTTTTAACCCTCTGGGGTCTGCGGGTGTTTTGGGCCCTGGAGAAGTTTTGACATGTCCTGACATTTGTGCTTTTTTCAGTTGCTAATAAACATTTTAATGACTAAGTTTAGTAGCACCATAATCAGCACAAACTGGGCTACAATAATATGTGGGCAGCATGTATGTATGTGATTGTGTTTTTGAGAAAACAACGTTTATGCGTGCTTAGTGAAAAACTACAATTTTAAAGTCACTGAAATAAGGCCATAAAACACATACAGAACATTTGTTCACAGGACTATTGAGAACAGATCTTGAAGTCTAGAGTTTTTGCATCAGAATGATGTGAAAATCATCTTGTTTACTCACTCACAGAAAACAATATATTGATTTAAATTTTCTAAAACACTTGTTGTGTAGAAAAGGAATATGCGAGGGGGCGTGAATGGTCCTGTATACTGATGTGATTCACACCTGAGAAGACAAAGGCCTGCATAATGAGCTGCATAATGAGCTGTCAGGTGTGTGACTGAGAGGGAATTGCTACAAGAAATAATGAGGAAAAAGAAATGTATCTATTTTTTGTTTGTAGTTTATTTAGAATATATATAACTATCACATCATTTTGGGAGTGTGTGCATCACATGGTCTTAGCTGTGGTCCAGGTTCTTGTGCGGGGCAGGAATCTCAGAGCCTGTGGAACATGTCAACGTCAGTCTCTGGTTTCCATGACCAAGTGGGCTGCTTATTTGCTTTGGCTCTCTTTGCAACAGGTTCTTTTGCACTGTTATTCTCACATCTGAAATAAAAAAGCCAGCATGCTGTTTACACAAACTACATTATTAACATTATTATGATGTTCACTGATACTAGTACTAATTTATCTAAACAAAGAACACAATTACCACATAGCAAACATATTTTACCACAAAGTAACTAAATCAAATGAAAGTAACATCTGTAAAATAGTGAATGCACACTTCTGAAACAGAGTTGAAAACTGAACGAGTGCCCCCTTCCTATGAGAGATGCAGGTGAAGGCAAGAGTGGTGTACTCCCCACAGTACCTTAGTATAGTATGCATACTTCATGAGAAAACAATGCCAATTCTTACATTTTAACACTATCAACCACAAATAATATTACCACATATTTTAATATAATAAATACAATTACTATACTGTGCACTTACTCAGTAGGATTTTCCAGCGAACTCAAAACTGAACGACATGCGTGTGCCTTTCTTGTGCAAGATGCCGGTGATGCAGCCACAGTCCTAAACGAAAATTAAAACAGTTTCAAACATTTCAGCGTCATTACTCCATAAGACACGGGTATAACACATTCAAAATATTTACACCAGAGCAGATATTCATGAACAGAAGCTTAGTTACATTCATAAACACAAGCATGATTTGCATGTAGGCCTATACAATCCAAAAACTATAGTTATAAACATATATGGCTATATTCGTGAACAGAGAATATCCTATCACAGTAAAGTTTTGACTAATCATTCTTACTGACATTAGGCTAGTAACATAACTCATATTACTTTTATATCATATTTCTGTCTGTTATAGAACATAAAAAAACATCCTGGCATCGTGACATTTAGATGCGGTGAATGAAACTTCATAATGTTTCACTTGATTATACATTTAGTCAGGAATTATAGTTTGGAGAAAGTCTAACTAATAAAATGTGTACAAGTTATGTGAAAACTAATACAAGTAGGTTAATAAAAAAGACTTACTCATGTTTTTTCCTGAGGTAATCCAAAGCTTCTTGAGGTGAATTCTGTCTTATTCCTCTCAGCGCGACGCGAACAGTAAAACTTGAGGTCTTGCTGCTTTGTTTGCTGTGATGTGGGCATTTACACGCCACGCGCTTCACGTGGACGATTATAATATCAATAGCGCTCAGCGCGTGGGCGTGGTCGCATTAGATATAATGAAGGGAGATGTGAAAGACTGGACATCGTGTTGGTTTCATATGGATTACTTTATCACAGAATATTTGTTTTCGATAAGACTTGCTTAGTTTAAAAGTAGACATGTCAAGCTTTCTATAGATATATCTCTCATGTCTCTTTGTTGAGTATTTGCTGAGTTACAGTTCATTTTAATGACGCGTTTCTAAATAAAGATCACGCAGACCAAGGCGGCAGACAGCACACCCTGTTTGTTTTCTTTATTTTATAAATGCAAAAAGTTCTGTTGTTATTATGTGTGTATTCAAATAAAAGTAGACCCTTTACAGATTCGATTGATGTATTGCTCTTATCTGTAAGATCAAAACTGAAAGTGTAATTTAAGTTCTTTTCGGTGTTATCAGGAGAAGATGCCTCAAAACGCGTATCCGCGTTAATCGACTTCAGAGGGTTAAGCAGCTCCTGTGGCAGGTTGAATTTCCTCAGCTGGCGAAGGAAGTACAACCTCAGCTGGGCCTTTTTAACAATGGAGTCTATATGTGAGTGTCCCACTTCAGGTCCTGAGATTGTGGTGCCCAGGAACCTGAATAACTCTACTGAAGCCACAGTGCTGTTCATGATGGTGATTGGGGGGAGTGCAGGGGGTTTTCTTCTGAAGTCCACGATCATCTCCACAGTTTTGAGTGTGTTGAGCTCCAGATTGTTGAGACTGCACCAGACAGTTAGCTGCTCGACCTCCTGTCTGTAAGCTGACTCGTCTCCATCCTGGATTAGGCCGATGACTGTAGTGTCATCTGCAAATTTCAGGAGCTTGACAGAGGGGTCTTTAGAGGTGCAGTCATTCGTGTACAGGGAGAAGAGCAGTGGGGAGAGAACACGTCCCTGGAGGGCGCCAGTGCTGATGGTGATAGACTGGATGTGTATTTTCCCAGCCTCACTAGCTGCTTTCTGTCTGTCAGGAAGCTGTTGATCCAATGACAGATGGAGGTGGGCACGGAGAGCGGGGTGAGTTTGTCTGAGAGAAGGTCAGGCATGATGGTATTGAAGGCCGAACTGAAGTCCACAAATAGGATACTTGCGTAATTCCCAGGTCTGTCGAGGTGTTGCAGGATGTAATGCAGTCCCATGTTGACTGCATCATCCACAGACCTGTTTGCTCTGTAGGCAAACTGAAGAGGATTCAGCAAGGGTCCAGTGATGTCCTTCAGGTAGGCCAACACCAGTCTCTCAAATGACTTCATGACCACAGATGTGAGAGCGACAGGTCTGTAGTTCTTAAGTCCAGTGATTTTGGGCTTTTTGGGGACCGGAATGATGGTGGAGCGTTTAAAGCAGCAGGGAACTTCACACAGCTCCAATGATCTGTTAAAGATCTGTGTGAAGATAGGGGCCAGCAGGTCAGCACAGGTTTTCAGACAGGCTGGTGAAACACCATCTGGGCCTGAAGCTTTCATAGATTTCTGCTTCCTGAAGACCCGGTTCAAATCCTCTACACAGACCTTAAACACAGGTTGAATGGTGGGGGAGGGCGGGAGGGGGGTTGCAGGGGTGGTAGGTAAAGGTGTGAAGTGCAGATCAGAGCGGAAGGGGGGTGGTAGACGATCCTTTTCAAAACTGCTGTAAAACACATTCAGATCGTCAGCCAATTGTTGATTCTCCACAAACTGTGGGGTTGGTGTCTTGTACAAGGTGATGTTCTTCAGACCAGTCCATACTGACGCCGGATCGTTTGCTGAAAGCTCTTTTCTCAGCTTTTCTGAGTAGTTTTTTAGCCACTCTGATCTCCTTTGTTAGTCTGTTCCTGGCCTGGTTATACAAGATTTTATCCCCACTTCTGTAAGCATCCTCTTTGGTGTGACGAAACTGTTTGAGTTTTCCAGTAAACCACGCTTTATCGTTATTAAATGATAAGAATGTCCTGATAGGAATGCACATATCTTCACATAAACTGATATAAGATGTTACAATCTCTGTGAGCTCATCCAGATCGGTGACAGCAGCTTCAAAAACGCTCCAATCAGTGAGGTCAAAACAAAAAATCCTGCTCTGCTTCATTAGTCCAACTTTTTACAGTCCTTAATACAGGTTTAACTGATTTCAGTTTCTACCTGTAGATCGGTATAAGTTGAACCAAACAGTGATCAGAGAGCCCCAAAGATGCTCGTGGGACAGAGTGATATGCATCTTTTATTGCTGTGTAACAGTGATCCAAAATAGTGCTGTCTCTGGTGGTACACGTAATGTGCTGCTTGTATTTTGACAGTTCACGGGACAGATTTTATTTGTTAAAATCTCCAAGAATGATTAAAATGGAGTCTGGGTACCTTTGCTCCATTTCAGTTATTTGGTCGGCCAGCTGTTGCATCGCGGCGCTCACGCAAGCGTCCGGAGGCACGTACACATTCACAAGAATGAAAGAGGAAAAATCCCGTGGCGAGTAGAACGGTTTACAGTTTATGATGAGTGCCTCTAAATTAGGACAGCACACCTTTTTCAGCGTTGTTAAATCTGAACACCAACTTTCGTTGATGTAGAAACACAATCCACCACCTCTGGTTTCCCCGTTAACTCCGCGACGCGATCCGCTCTGAACAGCTTGTAGCCCGGCAGATGAAGCGCGTTGTCCAGAATGGCTTCACTCAGCCAGGTTTCAGTGAAGCACAGTGCAGCAGAGTTTGAAAAGTCCTGGTTGGTGCGGGTGAGGAGAAGAAAAGAAGAGAAGAGGAAGTTCATCCGTTTGTTAGGAAGGGAACGGACACTCGCGAGATGAATGCTTGGGAGCGCAGTCCGAATGCCGCGCGCGCGGAGCTTCACCAGGGTGCCGGCGCGTTTCCCTCTTCAGCGTCTGCACGCGCGTTTGAACAACAAAGCTGTACCTCCGACTAGAATGTCCAAAAAAAACGTAAGACAGCGAGCCGACATACCGAATAATCAACAACATGAAACATGTTGTCCGGGATGTGATGCCGTAATGTTAAGGAGTTGAGCTTGGTCCAAAAACTTTACGAGAAGGCGAGACAGATTAGAATGACAAAACACAGAACAAACAAAACAAAAACAATAGAAGAATTGCGGAGCTCAGCGTTCTTGCTGCCATTTGCGGCGCCATGCTTTGCTGTTGAATATAAGCAGAACTGTACATAATGAAGAAGTAGGTTTCAATGTTTACAATTTCCTCTGCAGTTTCACACTCACAGACAACACTGGCTGACTCTCTTGCAGAGCCGCAGTTTCCATAATGATCTAATTATGATATCGAGATGTATAGCATATTATGAGGCAGTCCCAGCAATAAGAATTACATCCACTACAATAGACTGAAGCTGATCTGCTCCAGCAGTGCATCAGACAAATATCCCTCATGAGAAAGAACCTTTCAGAGGTGAACCAGTCTATCTTCTTTAGAGGATAACACCTGTGACCAAAATAAGCAAGAGAGATACAGCGCAAGCTGAGTTCTGGGGACATAATGTCAAGACATGACAAATTAGGGCCTATAGCGGTATTTGGAGGGTATTAGTTTTCTAAAGAAAACTTAAGTTGCAATCATTAACAGTGGACGACTGTGATTTATTGTGTCGAATCAGATGAGATTTCTGTATTTATTACAAAGACTGGAGTGATTGTTGTCTGGATGTGGCTGTTATGGAAGGCCACATGATCAAGGCTCTACATTCCTTTTAACAACATTAGTTGAATTTGATAGTTTTAAGGCTAAGAAATAAAAATGTCAAATCAAAACAATTAAATCAAAGTAAGAACATTTTAAAGACATTTTTAAGACTTCAAAATTACTAAAGCTTTGAAGTGTGTAGAACTAATGAATGTCTGACTCAGTCAGTGAAATGATGGCACTCTTATTCCATTCATAATCATTTGAATGTCTATTTGTAAAATAAATAAATGAATGAATTAATAATAATAATAACTGACAATAAAGGTGCAAAAAGTAACAGAGTCGACGAAACCATTTAAAAAAGAAAAATAAAAAGGACTACAACCGATGTTTCATTCATTTTAATTCTTTACTGACTTTCCTGTAATTTTCAACCCAAAGCTGCTCATGTTGGGATTGTGGGGAGTTTGGTGATCAAAACCCAAATCTTTCACCCAGATTATAAATTTCAAGATCTTGGACTAATGTTAAAAGACTGGATTTCAGTCATTTTTAAAATTCATCAAACCCATGTAAATATGAACTGCCAATTTACGGTTCAAGAAATGCCAGGGCTTCAGACTGAGAATGAAATGGTTCAACAGTGTCAACTAATTAAACTGAAAGAAAGAAGTGGAGAAAGGCAGAAACGGAAAAGAAAAATAGACAATAAAGGAAGACGAAGAAGAGAGGAGAGAAAACAGAGCGGGGAAAAATTAAAGAAAGGGAGGGGACGGCAGGGGGTGGGGGGGGGGGGGGCCGGGCGGGGGAAAAGAGAAAGGAAAGAAAGAAAGGATACGGGAAAGAAGACAAGAAAGAAGAAGAAAAAGCAACGAAAAGAAAATCATAGAAAGTACGAGCTGAAACATAGGAAAGAAAAGCAAAAAAGAGAAAGGAAAAAAGAAAAGGGAAAGAAGAAAGAAAAGGAAAGATAAGAAAGAAAGAAAGAAATACATTTAAAATGTCCATATGCATTTTCATTAATTTTCATTTCTTTATTACCACCTCTAGATTTGTGCAAAAAAAAACACTTAAGTAAAGAATACTTATATACAGTATGTGAAATTCTTTTAACACTATACGTCTTATATAATACATGCATACAGTACATTTAATTTTTATATGGAATGAGATGTCAGTAGTACACTGTAAACAAAATCTGTTAAATTTACGGTAAAATACTGGCAGCTATGGTTGCCAGAACTTTACTGTGAAAAATACGGTAGCAACATTTTAGGTTTTACAGAACTGTATTTCATTTACAGTGAAAAGTGATTCATTTAATGATACAATAGTATATTGCAAACCTTTGAGTTAACTCATTTTATTTGCAGAAACCGACTGCACTTAATTTGGCCAATTGACATTTGTTTATAAACTAATATTTATAATGTTTAAGTAACGCAAGCATACTGGTCTTAAGAACTAGTTTGCTTAAGTCCATGAAGAAAAACCAACTGATTTATGCAAAGTCATTAAACGCATCAATTCAACTCAAATCTCTTGCAGATAACAGCAGCGCACATTCATATGTGGTTGAAAATAGTGAAGAGATTCGTACTGCATCAGTAACTACACAGTTACTGCCTCTAAACAAAACAACAGGGAGTATAACATCAGTGTTTCTCTGTCCGTCCTTTACTTAAACACAGGCTCTGCTGTCCAGCACAATGGTGACCCACAAAACACAACAGGACGTTTACTGTTAGGTTTTACAGTGTTTTGCGGTTTTCTTTTCTTGATTTTACGGTGATGAAGTTAATGAGATAATTAAATGAGGATTGAGCATTAGTGATGAACACCTGTCAACAAGCAGAATCACTGAAGGAACGAGAAACAAGAGCAGAGAAACACAACTTACAGCCAAAGCCAAAGATTAAATCAACTGAAAATAAAACGCATTAAATGTATCAAGATCTCAGCAGAGGAGGATTAAACAGCTCCACAAACAGCATCACCAGCTTCTTATTACTAACCAGTGTGACTTTATTTCTGTCATATGTGTACAAAAGCTCTTATTGAGATTTTAGGTGTTGTACTTTCATTTGTACTTTCATTTGAAGTCACCATAATGGTGATCAGTGTTTGCTTTAGTTGGGCTCTTGAACCTTGACCTTTTAAAAATAGTTTTTATTTAGTTATTTAAATTAGCTGTGTTTATTTAACACAGAATAAAGTCTTGTTTTTATAGCAAGAAAAGCCAAAATAATCTATGATCAGATAAACCTGGTGTTTGTGATGACCATCATGAACTAGTCTGATTCACTGATTTCACCTAATGTTTAATCTCTTATTAAGTGTGTAACATATAACGGTAACACTTTCTATGAAGCCCGTATTTATAATACATTATAAGGATATTCTTAAGGCATTATAATGAATGCATAATGCATTATAAAAAACCTTATAATATGTTGTATCATCTCATGAATATCCATAAGAACAGTTTTAATATATTATAATATTTACTTATTTGTGGTTATAGCTTTTAAGAGTATGATGATTTATAACAGTGAACATGTTGCATCCAGTTGAGTTACAATGGATTATATTTCTCATAGTTATAATGTATTATAAGTCTCATATCTTGCCTTTTTTCTAATGCTACTTTACTTAAAGACCACTTATAAGTAGTAATAATAATAATACTATTTTTTTCTCTCAAACAGCTATAAGATCAGATATCAGATCAGATGAAAGTGTAATATGACACATTTGCTTTGAAATATTTTTATTGTAATATCAATTTGATTAATTTGATGGTAGCCTTTAGACAACTGTTAATAAGTAACTCTGCGACTACATATCAACTAGCAGTCATTAGAGTATTAGTATGTCTGCTACTGTAAATATTTGCTAACACTTTATTTTGATGGTCAACCAACAGATAAACTGACTATAAGTGTCTTTGCAAGTACGTCAGCTTATTCTACCATACTAGATTCTACCATTCTTGAGCATACTAATACTCAAATGAAAGTTAATTGGCATGTAGTTGCAAAGTCGCTTATAGTCGATTGATTAAGGGGACCATCAAAATAAAATGTAACCATATAAAACACTGCATTTTTTTCAGTTGGAGTATAAAGCTCACATCAATTAACATTAGCTCCACAGGAAACACTAAAATAACACTCAACATCTAACCACTCACAAGCTGTAGTAAGATACTGTGCAGATCTTAAATAAACAATGTCAAGATATGATACAGTCCATTATTCTGTAAATGAAGTAGATTTAATATGGTGTTCATTGTGTGTTATAATAATACTCTTAAACTTACAACCACAAATACGTAAGTATTATGATTTATTATAAAGTGTTATGTGAGTCATGAGTGATATAACATATCTATAAGTTTTTTTTTTTTTTATAATTGCATTATGCATTCATTATAATGCCTTAAGAATACACTTATAATGTATTATAAATACAGGCTTCATAGAAAGTGTTACCCATATAACTAATACTCTTTAGTTGCACCACTGATACTACCGCAATCATTGTGAAACATTCCTAAGCACAATATGCACAAATACAAGCTTTGAATTATGGCAGAACTTAAACACACACAGGCATCAACAGTCAGCCTATGAATCTCAAGATTGGTGACAATAAAAAAAAAAAAAAAACCTTCTGCAATGCATGCTGGGAGTTTTGTACTAGCACCCAGCATGCATTGCGGCATGATTTTTTTTTTATTAATAATAGTCACCATTGTTGAGATTAATGTGCTGATTCTTGATGTCTGTGTGTGTCTAAACTGTGCTGTAGCTCTAAAGGTTTTGTGCATAAAATGTTTTTAAAAATTTTATCAGTAGTTTGTCAACATCTTGTACAACATATCTTGTATCTGAGTCATATTAGTACCATAAACAAAAGAAAAATCATCAACCCATATAAGTAGTTGAGATCAGTGAATCAGAGCATGAGATGATGATTTCATCAACATTAATTAAAACCACTTCATTACAATTTCTCTCTGCTTTTCTTGTCATACCAAATGTGCTTTACAAACACAGAAACAACAGCAGAGAAAAACTAACAACGAGTCAAGGGTCAAGAGCCCAACTAAAGCAACCACTGATCGCCAAAATGGTGAGGCCAAGCAAAACATTTTCAATACAATATAAACCTTGGTTCATTCTCAAAGAATTGTTGTAGATATACCACAGAAATAAAGTGAATCTGGTTAATGAGTGAAGCTGGTAATGCTGTTTGTGGAGTTCTGCGGTTTTATATTGGTTAATTGCATCTAAGGCTGTGACTGGAAGTCAGTTGTAGTTTTATTTCTTGTTCTTTCCTTCAGTGTTCTGCTTGTTAACCACAGCTGTCCATCAGTGTCTGAATTCACTAATTTGTTTTCAATCACTCGGTTTAGTGGAAGATCTAGTGGAACAAACGTAGGGACTAGTTGAATGAGGGGTAGGGGTGATTCAGACACAGTCTATTTGAGTGTTGACTCTGAGGTACTATCCGAACAACAAAGCGTGCGATCATTACAGTATTCACTGTATATTGCAACCTTTTGGAAACTACTGTAAATCAATTTAACAGGTTTTTACTGTGGCATTTCTATAGTCTTTTACTGTTAAAATCATGATCATTTTTTACAGTGTACCTTTAGCCACTAATTGTTATTTTACCTCGGAAGTTGGTAAAAAGCTCCAATCCCAATAAGAGTGCAATACATGTAGCTTTACAGTATTCGACAAAGGTCAAAATAAAGAAGGAGAAGCATTGTGTAATCAGATCGGTTGGTTTTTATGGAGAAGCTGAGTATGAACTTCACACCCAGGAATAGGCATAGTCTAGCCAAGCTCAGTTTGGCTTGTAAGGCTGTTTGGCTTATCCATAGACAGAATGATTTCCAAGCACAACCAGGGGGTCTGGACAACTTCCAATACTTGGTTGCGTTTGATCCACTGACCTTCAAGAAGCCCCAGGCAGGTGTTTTTGCCAGCTGAGTACCCAAATGGCAGCACTTTATGGGGCAAATAGGGGAATGGAAGCTCTGATAAGGCCTGCCTGGCATAATGACTTAGAGATATTTGCCACAAAGTCAACGGAGGACAATCTGTGACTGAGAGTTTGTCAGATTGCTCCTGTCACATTACACTAACAGAGTTCCCACTAGACTTGTGTATGTGAATAATTTAGAGGAAAACCACCATCTATTTTGTAGCGCCTATCTCAGTTTGGCATTTTATGCAACTAGACATGGTCAAGACGACCGTTTTGGGACAGCGGGGAACCATTACGACCGATATTAGGACTAATTAGGAATGCATATATTGCTGAACTAAATACCAGGGTGCACTGAGGGAGAAGTTCATTTGTTTCGATGACGGTGAACGATGCAGACCACTCTGGGGAAGTGCTCTGGCTTTGACCTGCTTCATCTGCTTTGCATAGAATCATCATCAGACAGTTGAGTTATTGCCACCAGTGGCGATGCTTGCCTTTTCCATATTAGGCTACATTAGCAAAATGTTGCAGGCAAAAAAGGCCCATTGTCAATAATGTAGTGATGTATGAAGTATAACTCAAACAAAAGTCACTTTCAAATCATGCAGATTTTTATTGGCTAACGTGGCAAATTTGCGTGACCAACTTGAAACTATTGCGAAATCGGAGTGGAAATTCATGATTTCTTGGTTTCTGACTGAAATTATTGGTTTTGCAAGAGAAAATTCACAGAACAACAGTAAATGTAACTGTACAGACTCCAGAAAATGTCTGCAAACGTGACTAAAAATAATAATTTGTGACAATGATTTAATATCTAGTTGCCATAAGCAACAATCATGAAAACACTGTGTGTGTTCATTGGCAATTTTAGGAAATTTTAACAGATATCATGTGCACAAGTCTTTCCTGCACATACGTGTTAGGCATTATGTCTGATAAGGGCATAAATTACTCTCGTGAACTGGTTGTTTTTAAAGAGTAAATCAAAAAGATTCACAAAATTGCCAGACCGTAGTATTATTTTCACAGTGAGACGAGATCTCACAGAGACTCACGAGATCAAGCGTGACTTGCGAAGATGTTAGACATCGTCAACTGGTTCTCCTTGCTTGAGTTTTGTTTTATAAGAAGAAAAACAAAGGAGATAAAAAGAAAATAGGTGACCTTCTTTCTCAATACTCCACTTTCGTATCATTTGTGGCTGCCAAGTTTGCAGATTTAGAAGCATGCAACATCCGGTTGGCTTGCTCTCTGTCTTTGGCTATTGCGGGTATCACGTCAGAGGCAGCCCAATCAAGACTCGTAAATATCAAACATGTAATGACACCACACATTTGAGGAATTTTTGGACAAAAAGTTATTGATGTCATGCCTCGAATCTGGCCTTGCTCAATTAATTTTGAGAAGGTTTTTTTTATTTTTTATTTTCTTTAAACAAAATAAAACCTACTTCAAACAGCCAGCAAAAGGAAGCCGATATGAAAGGGTTCATGGCATTTTTATCTATTTAGCTAAAGCTACTGATTTCAAATAATTTCATTATTCCTGTCACCAAATAGCATGACCATATGTCCTCTTTTTCCCAGACATATCCTGGCTGAGATTTCTAAATTACCTAAACTGTCTGGGTTTTAAGAAAGTAGTTTTGGTATTGTACAATCGTGATGTGTGAGAAGGCGGGATCAGAGAAAGGTAAAATAATGCAAAAATATGTTATGTTAGAGCATATCAATAGGAAAACAAAGGCAAAACCCAGACATTTTAGGCAATTTAGATATCCCAACCTCTTTCAGGGGTAAAACTAAATAAATCAATAAATAAATAATAAATAAAATAATAAAAAATAAATAATAAATAAATAAAAAGTAAATAAATAAGCAATAATAAAAATGATGTATAATAAAATTAAATTTAAAAAATATGTATGACCACCCTTTAAGTGTTCAAATGTCTTGTCTATTTAGTTGGCCATGGCCATTAAAGTTGCACACTCTCCCTTTTGTAAGAAACAATTCTTTGTCACAAATATACCAACATGTATGACAACAAACCTATAAATTGCATTGTTTGGTGGTGGCGGAGCATACGTTTGGGAAAATAGCTGAAAATTGCGTTATTCAAACTGAAAGTCCCTAAAGTGTTTGAGTTGAAATTGCTACCCAGGGGAGCTCTGTGCTCTTGTAGCAGGCAGCTAACAATAAATTATGAGTAGCAGGTTAGAAAAGAGAATTATTTGCATATCAAAGGTCTTTTTTTTTTATCCAGCTCAGATTTTTTTTAGGACCAGTAACTGAGAGCAGACAGACACAGGGATGTTCTGTGATCTGGATGGCAGAATCCGGATCACAGAACAGAAAGCTGTTTTTCTTCTGAATCACAGAATCCATTGTAGACATTTTGCAGTCTTTGTTCAGCACAGTTTTTCCTGTTAGTCGCAGGATAAACATTGTGATAAATGTTCCATATATAAATATGGAAAGTATAAAACTAATGACTTGTGGTTCAAACAAGTATTGAAGAAAGTTGTATTATTTCATTTACACAATATACATAATTTTAAATAAGAGTTGTCCAAACCAAATCCTATTTATCATACAAATTGCTCATAAAATTGAGTCTTTCTCGAGGCAGAGTGGGACAATAAAACCAAGATTTGGCTAGTTAGCACGGCCCTTTTAGCCCATAACTACATGCTCATTGGGGGAAAAGTCATATTTCTTCATTGATTTATATATGGTCATATTTCTCTGTTTATTCTGAGGAAATATAAAACATATCTTCTGACATATAATGAAGTCACTAATATTTCCTTTTATTAGTGGATGTTTTACCAGTGGCTAATGTTTGTTTTGGAGGGCTCTTAAAGGCATAAAATTGACTCTTTACCGCTCAGGTGATTGGATCAAAAAGTTTTGTGGTTTCATAAGCAACAATTGCCAATTTTGATTTATTTACACCACTGTAAAAGTTAATGGCCAGTAAAATTTGTATCACAGTTTCCACAAAAAAAAAAAAAAAAAAAAATTGAGTCAGTGGAACTGTTTTTAACACTCTAATATAAGAACTGTTTCTTGAACAGCAAATCAAATTATTAGAATGATTTCTGAAGGGTCATGTGACACTGAAGAATGGAGTAAGGATGCTGAAAATTCAGTATATAATTATATCTATCTATAATATATATATATATATATATATGAAATAGAAACAGCAAATTTTAAGTTTTAGGAAAAAAAAAGTTTTATATGTTAATTATATTATTGATTAATTAGTGCTTTGTCAAATCTATTAATCGTGATTAATTGCATCCAAAATAAAGGTTTTTGTTCACATAATATATGTGTATACTTTGTATATTTTTTATGTATATATAAATACAAACACATTCATGTATATATTTAAGAAAAATACGTTACGTTTATATATTAAATATATTTACATATAAATTATATGAATATAAATATAAATACATATATGTATATACATGTAAATGCTTTCAAAATATATCATGTATGTGTGTGTGTATTTATATAAACATTATAAATATACACAGTGCACATACATATATTATGTAAACAAAAACATTTATTTTGGATGTGATTAATCGCGATTAATCATTTGACAGCACTAATTTAAATATATTTTAGATAAAATTCTTAACTTAAAACTTAACTTGAATAGTATTATACTGGTGGGTGGTTATCCGCACAGCCACAAGCAACCTATATTGATTGATTTAAATGGGGATGCTAACCTTGTTGGTTTTGTCCTTGGATACTAACACCGTATAACCACACATATCACTCAAGCAGGCAAATCATGTTTGGGAAATTACTCTGTCTCTTGAAGTGTCTTGCCAAATTAAATAGACACAACATGACTGTATGAAAGTCGACACAAGGTTAACTTCTTCATCAAATTGATGATCATTGATATTACTTGATCTGGAGGTTGGCTCTGGGTCAACATGCTTCTAGAGATTTATTTAGAGCTATAAAGTCTACTGTAAACCAACAAACCATTAGCCTGCTGACACTGAGCCACTGGAGTAATAGCCTCTTGATTAACTGGATGAGATGCATCGTGAAAAAATATGAGTTCTGAGTGAGCTGATTATGCTGCACCCAAGTGCACCAAACCACCAATATAAGTAAATGAGTTCACTTAGAAATGGACGGTAGTTACAGAAAGGCAGTGTTCGAATTAAAGAAGCTCTGAGAGCCCCTAGAAATGTTAAGGGACAACGTGTATGAACGAAAAGGTAAACTTGAGGGAGATATTTGGAGATATGAAGGTTGAATTATAAATTATTCACATTAATGCATCAGTTGACTGTCATAGTTTCATTTCATTTTCACCCAACAAACTACATTTTATTATCATTTACTGACCCTCAGGTTGTTCCAAATCCATAAGACTTCAGCTCACTTCTAAAACACAATTGGATATATATTTTTTTTATTTTTGTAATTATCTCATAATTTTTGTTCATTCAGTGAAAGTCCACACAACCAAATTGTGTCATCCTCTAAAAAGTATGACATGACATCACAAAATTAATTCATACGAACTGAGTGGTTTAATCCAAATCCTCTGAAGAGAAGAGAAAGAGAAAGAGACATCATCATTTGTTCACTCTCTGGAAAAAAAATGATATTTGTGAATGTTATGAACAGATTTGATTTAGGCTTTTATTCACATATAAACATTGATCAATGCATATGTAGATGAGAGGAGAAGAGCCACAAAATATGGTTTTATGCATGCTTAATGCGCAAAATCACAAACCTTTTTGCTTCCCGCACTTCCACGCATTTGATTTGAGGTAACAGCTATATTTGATTGGGTTGTATATTCACTCTGTGAAGGTTTATTTATTAAAAAAAAAAATAATAAATAATAATAAAAAATAATTACTGAAATGGTGTACCAGCGTATAGTGGCGTATTGGAATGTGAGTTTGGTATCATCCTAGAGCAAAAAAAAATATGTATGGAAAATTTTTAACCATGCAAAAACTTAATTTGTCAATAAAGTATTTATTACCGTATGTTACCCGACATCTGAAAAAATGACTTGGTACAACATGGTAAATTTTTATTATTTTTTTTTTTTTATAAAACGCCAAACAAAGACAAAAAAAAAGACAGACGAATGAAGAAAAAGAAAAACAGAAAAGAGCATCTAAAAACCCACTGGACATTTCCAACATAGCCAACAGCTTTCCCCAGGCACTCAGATTTCCATTATCCATAAACAGCAGAGTGGAGTGGATTATGACAGGTCATAAAACTGTCAGGACCTGTCATCTCTTTCTCTTACAGTCTTCTTGCATTTGCACTACATTGGGGTCACTGAAGCCCAGACTCTCTGACTTCTGAGTGCTTCACACCAGACATATCCTGCAGGTAACTTCAAATGATCATCTGAGAATCAATAGCTCTATCCCAGAATTCTTTATTCTTCACAGTCACCCTCCCCTCACCCATAGATCATACACTGCACATAAAAGCACAGCAGATTAGACAGCTGAAATGTAACATTATTCCATTCTTCAAGCATTGATGAGATCTGAGTGTACATTTCAACACATTTAAGGCTAATGAGCAAAGTTGATGATTCTGCTGAATGTGCCCTTTGGGAACAAAGGTCATGACCATTAAGCAGCTGATTTTCTTACATTTTGTAGTCTTGTTTAAAGTCTGATGACCCTAGAGAGACATTAAACTTAATTTTTCAAGCTGTTTGGGCTTCTTAAATAAAGTGATGTGTTGACTTACTGGAATCATAGTAGAGACAATTTAGCTTTGTAAGAGTTTTAACGTTTACTCTACAAAACCTACTGATGTTCACATGTTTTTTTTGCTGTGAAATCTTTAATGATTTTAATACCATACATGTAAGAACAACTTTTATATTGATAGTAGTATTTCAAGATGTACATTTACTAGACTGAAGCAACTAAGGTTTACTTGATTATCCATAATTTAAAACATGTTAAAAGTGAGTATAAAGTATGATACATGAGGTTTTTGAGGAATGCTTATTTGTACATCCCTCAATCATCATTGTACTATTGTACTAAATATCTTCTTACTAAGACATGTTATTGTGAGAGTGGCAATTTATATTTATATGCATTTGCATGTCTTTCATACAAAAAACAAAACATTACAAACAATCAGGTTACTTTTGGATATACAAATATCAGCAACTGCACCATGTTGCATATTTTGCTTAGTTTGAGCCTTTTGAATAGTAGTTATTGTCACGAATCCGGTCCATGAACAGGTCTGCTCGCCACCAGAGGTCACCCTTTCCAATTATATTGACTCTCACACTACTCAAACTGTTGCACTTCACCCGGACTACAGTTCCCATCATCCATTGCACTGATTACACACACACAGCACTGATTGCACACAGCTGTCATCAATCACACCTTCCCTATATAACACTCACTCTTATCCCCGTCAAGCTGCTGAGTATTGTTTAGCGCTTATCATTTGCTAGCTACTCTATGGAGCCTGTTTAGTTTGTCCATAGCTTTATTTTAGTCTTGCCTCGTCTGTTTTCTCGTATCCTGATCTTTGCCTGTGTACCTCAGATTCTCCCTCTCGTCTTGCCCCTGCCTGGACCTTTGCATTGTACTTGGATTTACCCCTCTAGTCTCGCCCTGTTAATTCTGTTCGCCGATCGTAGACCCACGCTAGCCCTAGCGACATTCTTGTGTCTTGCCCTCTATATACCCGTTGCCATTATCTGACCCTTGCCTGTCTATAACCATGTCTATGAATAAAGCCTTGTATTTCGATCCGCATGTTTCATGTCTCGTCAGCCCCGTAACAGAATACTCAACACACAAGGATCCAGCGGTTTCTCGGATGGACATTGGATGGGTATGGATACAGGAAGAATATTGTTAGCCCTTAGACAGGGCACACGATCGCTGGAGGGCTATATTCAAGAATATTTAGCCATCGCTCATTATTCAGATCTGCCGGACTGTGTTTTGATAGACATTTTCTATGAGGGCATTAATCAACCGCTAAAGTCCAAACTCATTCACGAGGGTCCGCGTTCATCTTTAAGTCAGTGTATGGATTATGCTTTGTTGATGGTTGGTTCAGTGTTCACTGTGGGTATCGCGGAGGAACGTGACCCCACACTCACTCATGTAATGGCGGCCGCACTAGAGCACGCTCACAAAATGCCGGCGACAGCGGAGCCTGATCGCAAAATGGCGGACACAACAGCGCCCCGTTATGTCACAGCTGATATTCCTGAGTCAAGTCAAGTCACAATTGATCGTCATGAGGCAAGTCAAGTCACAGCTTATCTTCATGAACCAAGTCAAGTCACAGTTTATTGTCATAAGCCAAGTCGAGTCACAGCTGATCTTCATGAACCAAGTCAAGTCACAACAGATCTTCATGAGTCAAGTCAAGTCACAACAGATCTTCATGAATCAAGTCAAGTCACAATTGATCTTCCTGAGTCAAGTCAAGTCACAGTTGATCGTCATGAGTCAAGTCAAGTCACAGTTGATCGCAGCCGCTATCCCAAAACCCACTCACTCTAGCCATCCTGTTCCTGAACCTATTCCCCCGTCTGTAGCGCTTCCCATAATGGGGATCGCTTTATGGAGTGTATGGGCTGCATACACCACAACTGAGACTCTTGAAATAGCGGCGCCTACTATGATGTTTCCAGAGGTGGCGGTTGATGCTGCAGAACCTCCCGAGGCGGCAGCGCTCGCTTCAACCCCTTGTACGGTGGTGTACGGTTTTCTTGGGGAAATCTAGGAATCCTGGTTGGCGGTCTGGAGGATTGGGCACTAGATGGTGCTCTAGAAAGCGCTTACGAGGAGCGGTCACTGCAGCGAACTCTGGGGCTGGAGCCCTCCCTGGGCGTGACTGGGGATCAGGAACCCTCCCTGGGCTTGACAGGGGATCAGGAACCCTCCCTGGGCTTGACTGAGGATCAGGAGCCCTCCCTGGGCTTGACTGGGGAACAGGAGCCCTCCCTGGGCTTATCGGGGGATCTGGAGCCCTCCGTGGGCTATACTCGGGAACAGGAGCCCTTCCTGGGCTGAACTGGGGATCAGGGTAGCGCTTACGTGGTGCTAGCGCTGAAGGGAGCTCTGGAGGAGCAGGCACAGCAAAGAGCTTTCAAGGAGCAGACACTGGAGCGAGAGACTGGGCGGGATTAGCGAGCTATGGAGGCGCTCCGAAGAGCAGGCCCCACCCCCCACCCTGGGGCTGAAACCGACTCTGGGGCCTCATGAACGCATGGCGGGCTTGCCATATTAATGTTCGTTGGGCTTGCCATGTTAACAGCCGGTGAACTAGAGTAGGCCATGGATGGCAGGCTGGTTCTGACTCGGGGCAGGACGCTCTCCAGACACCGGAAGATTCACTTCTCTCCAGCTCAGTCCAGTGGTGTCTGGGAGGTCCACGGGGCGATGGTAGTTGACCCCGAGCCAGAACAGAGAATTAATGGTGGCGTCATCGAGGGCCGTAGCCACGGCAAGCCTGCAGAACTCCCAGGAATACTCGACAAAGGGGAGATCTAGGCGAGCGAAGGCGGAGAACCGAGCGACAATTTCCATAGCCGCGGGGAAAACGAGGAAAACAAAAAACTTCTCAAAAGGCGGGAAAAAAAACAAACGCAAGGAAAAGTCGGCGCTCACTTTTTGTGTGGTCTGGAATTCTGTCATGGGTTGCTACTGTGAGGAGCACGGAGCGAGGAGCGAGGAGACCAGGAGACCAGGAGTACAAAACAAATGGCTTTAATATTCTCTTCAGGGAATCACACGTAGCATAAGGAGGGGACATAAAACACCAGTTCCAGACCAAAGAAGGAATCAGACAGGCTAGTTTAGCAGAAACTAAATAGCGGCCAGGTGTCAGGATACGAGGGGCGAGGCCACAGCCAGACAGGGGGCGAGCAGAGGACAATTTATAGGGCAGATAACGAGGGGCAGGCAGGTGAGGAGGATAACTAATAATGAGACACACCTGGAACAAATCAAACTACATTGGGACAGGAACAGAAAGGACCAAATAAGGAAAACAGGAACATACACATGACAAATAAACTGTTCAATAAAGGTTCATTTTAATTAGATTGTTAGACTATTATTTATTTCCTATGTTAGACTTTACAGCAGGGGTGCTAAACCCTGCAAACCAATGTCATGCAAAGTTAAGTTCCAGCCCTGCTCCAACACATACAGTTGAGGCCAAAAGTTTACATTCAGAATCTGCAAAATGTTAATTATGTTACCAAAATAAGAGGGATCATACAAAAGTAATGTTATTGTTTATTTAGTACTGACCAGAATAAGATATTTCACATAAAATATGTTTACATATAGTCCACAAGAGAAAATAATAGTTGGATTTATAAAACTGACAATGCATTAAGAGCCGGGGGTGAAAACTTTTTTGAATTGGAAGATCAGGGTAAATTTAACTTGTTTTGTCTTCTGGGAAACATGTAACTATCTTGTTTGGTCTATGAAGGCATATTACTAAATGAAAAAAAAAAAACTAATAATAATATCATAAAAATTTTATATATATGATATTAATATATATATATACAGTTATATATGATATTTAGATAAAATAAGAAAAATTTACAAATCTCCATTCTGTTCAAAAGTTTTAAGCACGTTGTTCCCTTGGTGATCAGGGTGGCATTGTTGAACATTCGGTAACAGTTGCATAGGTCCCCCAGTTGTCTCTCAGTGTGAAAAGATGGATATCAAAATCATACAGTCATTGTTGGAAAGGGTTCCAATAACGCAAAAATGCTGGAAAACCAAAGAATGTGTGGGACATGAGGATTTTTTCGAAGAACAGCAGGGAGTTCCAGTTTAACTGGTCAGAACAAACAAGGCGATAAATGAACCACTATCACAAACAAAAAAAAAAAAAATAGCTGTGGATCATTCAGGTAACAACACAGTATTAACAATCACGTGTATGTAAACTTTTGAACGGGGTCATTTTATAAATTCAACTATTCTTTTCTCTTGTGGACTATATGTAAACACCTTTTATGTGAAATATCTTATTCAGGTCAGTACTAAATAAACAATAACATGCATTTTGTATGATCCCTCTTATTTTGGTAAAATAATTAACATTTTGAAAGGGGAATGTTAACTTTTGACCTCAATGCCATGTAGTTTTCAAATAAGCCTGAAGGACTTTATTAGCTGGATCAGGTGCATTTAATTAGGGCTAAACTCTGCAGGACTGTGGCCCTTCAGGAATTGAGTTTGGCACCCCTGCTTTACAGGGTTAAACAATCACTGTCACCTCTTGTGATACTACACATAAATTGCACACTTCAGTTTTAAATATCAAAGAGTTCTAAAAGAGACAAGATAACTATTTGTTGTTTTGTGTGCTTTACTGGTTTGCAAGAAATGGGTCCTTCAGAGACTCATTAAAGAGGTAAAAAAATGGACATGAAGTAACAAATTACCAACAATACGGCATTTTGCCTTTGTTAGGGATGCATACAAGATGTGGAAAGGTAATTGCAGAGCAAATATACTGTATTTTTTAATTAATCAAATATTCAGCACCTAGTGTTCTTCAGAACCAAGCTAATTCTGACCTTATTCGTTTGATTCTTAACTTTATCATGGACTTGGGAAGCACAAAAAGACCAGCCGTGTACCTTGCTATCAAGACCTTGTTATTTCTTCCATTCTATATCATGTATTTATTGTATACACCCAATTTTATCCTATCTCAACTGTTCCTTCCAGCATGTTGTTATATCAAGCTCTATTCACAAAGCATTTAAAGGGCTTCTTGGCCCATCTCTTGTGATTCAGATGTACTGCAATACAAATGTCAAGTGAGATTTTATGACAAGCTTTGATTCCAAACAAGATTAACGGGGTGTGTTTCTTCAGATTTCGGCGTGATGCATTGAGAGGGAAGGTGGGCCCGGGAGTCTTTCTCTTGTAGTAGCGCTGAATAAATTCAGCTTTGAGTGGAGTGGGTCTCCGGCGGTGAGTTAATCCCCCAGAGATGCAGCAGGCAAGAGACGGCTCCGTTTCCCGTGGCCTAAAGGGGTGGAGCAGAGAGAGAAAGCCTCCAAAGCTATCTTTAAAAGGAGGCTGCAGACCTGAGATAATCGCTTTTGTTCGTCAGTCATTGCTTAAGAATGGCTTAAGAGCACATTCTCAGTTTTTAATCTGTCTGAATGCCAAAATTGTAAGTTTAGGAGCCATGCAAAGACATTAGGATAGTGCCCTTTAGGATGTCTTTCTTTGTATATGCTTACTTCCCAAACCACTGACCTACTTAATTGGGAGTCCCCAACTAAACTTGTTTGTAACTAATATTTACCACAAACAAATAAAGTCTGAAAATCAATTATTCATTAAGGCATCAAGACACAAGTGAATAGGTAGAAGAACATTAATTACTAGATATCACCATACTTCACCAGTTGATTGATTATATTGAGAATTGCAAACATTTTTTACCTGAAATGTTGTTTTCTGAAATGTTGCTTAAACGTGCAAATCAGGGACTAATTTGCATACATTTCCCACAACAGAAATCCGAACTTTGGATAAAGCTAGGTTCAATTTTTTATTTATTTTTTTATAATAAAACGGATAGTTCCAGACCTTGATTCTGATTGGTTGAGCTGTGTTCGAAGCTGTTTTAAATTGCTCTACAAACATACACCTCTTTGTTTCTGTGTGTTGCTCGACAAACACTTTGAACTACATTGTTTGGCGGAAGAATAATGTTTTTTTATTAATTTCAGTACATTTTATTTGCTTTGTTTTATTTTGTGAAAGCTTGCTACATATATGGAATAACCATTGTAGGAAATCAATAAGCCCCATGAAGCCGTGTTTTACAGTGAATTTAAAGAGCTAAAGGGGTTTTAGCCACTCCACTCCACGTTGTTCCTAACAATGCCCCTTAGCTGTCTGGTACGAATGTTCGCACAGGGCGGGCGTTTAGACATACACAATATATAGTGGAGGCTGTCGGCTCTTGCAGGTCACGAGACTTGACAACAGCCATATTGACAACAGTAACAACAGCCAATTACATTGCACCGCAATTGGCTAGCACCTGAGCTAGGCTATTTGCTTAAGGCGATATGTTTGGCTGACGCCTCCGTTGGCGCTTGAAAAGTTGTGAAATGTTCCACTTCTGCCGTGTGCAATGCCAGTGATGCGATTCCGACAGTCCCACAATTCAGTTCGACAATGCATGACGTCATCCATTCAATGTAAATGAGAAGTGTTAGCGCTGACGCCCCGTGCTTATTACTTTATTTAATTTTGTTGACATATTAGACTCAAAGGTTTTTACAGATGTGGTTTTGGATCTCACTTCATATCAAAAATAACAACCAGGAGAAAGATTGATATATGAACAAGTCCCTTTATTAAAAAAATTATAATAATAATAAAAAGGATCATTGAATGAATGAATTAATTAATTAATTAATTAATATAGATTGGACTGTAAAGTTTGGCTTAGTTTGAACACTTTGTCATGTTCCTCAAACCATTCCTAAGCAATATTTGCAGTGTGGCTGGTGCATTATCCTCCTGAAAGAGACTAATGTCACTAGGGCACACTACTGCCACATACACCACCTGGTCGGCAACAATCTTTAGGTAGGTGGTACGTGTCAAAGTAACATTCACATGAATGCCAGGACCCAAGGTTTCCCAGCAGATCATTGCCCAGATCATAATAACACTGCCTCCGCTGGCCTGCTTTCTTCCTGTAGTGCATACGATTGCCAATTCTTCCCCAGGTAAACAACGCACATGTATCCACCTGGAGTTCATTTCCCCCTCAAAAAAACTATTGTCACAGGTTCCATCATTACCAATAGAGTTCAATGGAACCAACGACCATAGTTAGCTAATGATGCTTTTGGGAAACACACCTTGTATGCAAAATGTAAAAGTGCTCATAGTTTAGAACCACTATTTCATTGCTCCATGGTCCAATTCTGATGCTCGATGCCTATTGTAGGTGCTTTCGGTGGTGGACAGGGGTCATCTTGGGTCCACACAGCCCCATACTTAGCAAACAAACAGCGATGAACTTTGTTTTGAAACCTTTTTATCATGGCCAGCATTAAAGTCACTGTAAATGCAATTCAGAGAATTGTTTCTAAACACATTATAAGTGTTAGAAATGTATTGCTGAAAAATTTGCATTAAAACCATGGTTAATTTGTTGTTACGGTTTAACTATAGTAAACTTTTCTTTTTTTTTTACTGTAATTTTATTTGTAGTAAAACCATGGTTAATTTTCATAAGGGTTACAATGTCCCTAAATGAAAGAATAAAAGGTGATGGAGCTAGCAATTTCACCCAAAATAAAAATCCTATCATTTATTCACCCTAATGTTGCTACCGTTTGACACAAGGATGAGGAATGACAGGATGGTGATTGTAACTGTCAAGCTCCAAAAATAATATACAAATATCTATGACAGTAGTCCATTTGATTTGTGTGTGTTATAACAAGTCTTCTGAAGTCATAACTAAGATTTTGTGGGGAAAACATAGGATTGGTTTATGTGGATGTTTTCATTCAAAACATTGATATCCCCGTGCCCAAATCTGGCGTGCATGCAGTGATGTCTGTTTGTGTATATAAGCATTTACGCCATAAGGAGATAAAGGTGGAATTATAAGAAGTTCAGTTCTTCTGGCGTCTGGCGTCAAGCTGGTAGATTTGAATTTGTGAAATTGAATGCAATTTGAAGAAAGAAACTGAAGAAACGTACCGATTCTACTTTTCCACTTTTCATTCATTCCACTTCATTCATTTTATTTCTCTAATTTTCAACAATCACAATCATTTTAGTAACACTACACTATCATTTATATCGCTTTGAGCACTCATCACTAACCCCAAACCTAACTAATTTTTAACAACATAAAAACCTAATATGCTAATATGAGTAGTTATCTGTGATCTGTGATCACATACATACATACAATCACCAAGTATGCCGAGTCGTAAATGTTTACCACAGATCACTTCACTAGGTTACGTATGTAACCCTAGTTCCCCGAGGGAACGAGACGCTGCTTCGCAAAAAGCATTGGGAACACCCGTGTTCCCACACTCTGAAACACGTGTGTAATCTTTCAGAGGGAATCCCGGGTGACGTCACCGGCGGAGATGACGTAGGAACAAGGAAGCATAAAAGCACATGCGGTGGAGACAGCGGCAGCTTCTAGATTGAGAAGGAAACTCTTGCAGGGATGCAGGAAGTATGGCTACGTGACAGGAACTCGAGCTGTGTCACAAAATAGGATTGGTAGGACGATCTATCCCCTCACCCCCGTCCCCAGACTGAGCAATCCCTGACCAGTGTGGATCGGCACAGCTAGGTCGAGAGATCTGATGAGCCAGGAGTGGCCTGAAGGTCAAGGCTATAGTACCTGACGAAGGTCAGAGGGGTGGACCACCCCGCAGCATTAAAAATACTGTGCATCGATACACCAGATGAGAAGGCCTTGGAGGCCGCCATACCTCTAGTAGAATGAGCCCTGACCCCCAGTGGTGATGGGAGACCAGAAGACTCGTATGCAGTAGCTATAGCATCCACTATCCACCTGCAGAGGGTCTGGTTGTTAGCAGGAAGACCCTTCTCATAAGGACCATAGCACACAAATAATTGGTCTGACTTTCTGCACAGGGCAGCTCTGTGGACGTATGTGTATGTGGACACACACACAAGGACAGAATGCCTGTATAACGACTGGCCATGGAACAACTGAGGGCACCTTCAGGACATACCCCAGCCTGGGTTAAAGAAATGCTCTCGCTATACCAAGCGCAAACTCGAGACATGACGGGTCCACAGACAGGGCCTGCAGGTCTCCAACTCTCTTCAAGGAAGACATGGCAAGTATAAATACAGCCTTGACTGTAATAAATCTCAAAGAAACTTCTCCCAGGGGTTCAAAGGGAGCTTTCAAAAGGGCCTCTAAAAGCACAGCCAAATCCCAAGTAGCCACACTTGGGCATACCGGAGGTCACACCAGTCGTACCTGGGTAACGTACGCGGAGGTGAGAGGACTAGTGAGAGGATTATTATAATGTATCTCACGAGCAAGAACGGAGCTGGCCTCTCCCCACAGCGGGTGTGTCGTGAGAGCAAATGCAGGACATAGACATTCAAAGTGGAGGGGGATAACCCTGTGGAAAATCTCTCTTGCAGAAATTCCAACATTTGCCCAACAGGGCCAACGAAAACTGGGTTCCAAAACTGACGGCACTGGTGACATGAAGAGAAACAGTCGCAATTAGTGAAGCAAATTCTGTAGAGGGGAACGCTCTGACGGGGAAAAATGGTCTCAACAACCTCGGTTGAGAGACCGGATGCTATGAGCTGTGCCCTCTCAGGGGCCATGCCCACAACTTCCATAACTCCGGGCAGGGGTGAAAGTGGTGGAGAGGAAGTATCCCGCCATGTGAAATCGGAGATACCCGCCGGATGGGCATCTCCCATGGCGAGTATTCTAGGCGGGCTACCGGTCGCAAACCATGGACCGGCCCGCCAGCTACGGGTGCCAACACTGACTAACAACAGATGGGCCCTGTCCCGGCGAACTCTCTCCAGAACTCCAGGGAGCAGATCAATCGGGAGGATGGCACACAGACGAAGCCTCGGCCATGTCTGTACCATGGCATCCAGCCCCAGCGGAGCTGGATGAATCAAAGAGAACCAGAGGGGACAGTGCAATGTCATATGAGTCGCAAACAGGTCCACCTGGGCATCGACAAAATTAACTACCTCGGTGTGGAGCTTCCATTCACCGGGCCTCAGCCCCTGTCTCGACAGGATGTCTGCCCCCTGATTTAGATACCCAGGTATGTAAACTGCTCTTAGAGAGAGGAGTTTCCCCTGGGCCCACAGAAGGATGAGCGCAGACGCCCCTAGACGTTGATGTAGGAGACCACTGATGTGTTGTATTTGCGGACAAGCACATGATGCTGTTCAGGTTGGAGAACATGTTTCAATGCTTGAAATACTGCCAAGTATCTCAGGCAGTTGACTGCTGCAACACGATGGGGACCTTCCCAAGACACTTGGGCAGAGCGGCCATCATGACCGTCCTCAGCTTAGTGTGGGGAGCGTCGTCCCGTTAGCGTTATAGGACGACATGGAGCCCCCAACATGGGGCCTTGTGACAGGAACCATGGTGTCTTTCACAAGTCTAAGGGCACGGTAAGCAAACGCCGTGTGGGTGACCTTGATCTTGCAAAACGGTTTACCCCCGGGGAAAAACCCTTTGGCTCGCAACCACGGCAAGGGTTTCAGGTACAGCGGCCAAAAAGGTTATCAAGGTGACGCAGGCTGCCTTCAGACCAAAACAGTTATGTGAATGCTTCACAGTGAGTGACTGGCCTTCTCTTACTCTCGCGACTGCAGTGAGGATCAATTCGAACCAAGCAGGAGATAGATGTGCCTGCATTGTGGTCGAATCCCACACCACGCCCAGATAAGTAGTTCTCTGTACTGGAGAAAGCACACTTTTCTTTGCGTTTAGTCTTAACCACAACTCTTTCATGTGAGTGAGAATGACATCTCGATGCCGAACCGCTATCTTCTCTTATTGAGCTAGTATCAACCAATCGTTGATGCAATTCAGTATGCTGATTCCGCACAGTCGCAAGGGAGCCAGAGCAGCATCCACACACTTCGTGAAAGTGTGGGGTGAGAGTGCCAGACCGAACGGAAGAACCCGATATTGGTACGCTTTGCCCCCGAAAGCAAACCTCAGGAACTTCCTGTGTTGAGGAAGGATGAGATATGGAAGTATGCGTCTTTTAGATCTATTGTGACAAACCAGTCCTCGGACCTGATTTGATACACGACTTGCTGGATCGTAAGCATTTTGAACTTGAGTCGCATGACTGAGCGGTTCAGCAATCGAAGATCTAGAATTGGACGTAACCTCCCATCCTTCTTCGGAACGATGAGGTATTAGCTGTAGAGCCCGGACTCTCTGTCGAGAGGAGGGACCACCTTCCTCAAGATAGTTTCTACTTCTTGTTCCTTTACCAGAGCCTGCTCGGGGCCCACCAGAGTGGGAAACACCCCATTGAATAGAGGCAGACGCGACCCGAACTGAATCTTGTACCCTCTTTCTACAGTGTGCAGGACCCATTGGGACACATTTGGCAGAAGCTTCCACACTGCCAGAAAATCTACTAAGGGAAAAACTCTCCAAGATGGCCTATGTGTATTCGAGCTGTAGTTCGGTGCCCTGAAGGGAGGACCAGCAGGAGACGGCTGATATAGCTGCTCTAAAGAACCTCCTGGAACTATAGCATGAGACCGAAAGTAATGGATTTAATGTATCTCTGGAGGGCATATACATACGCATACGAGTTACGTATGAGGGTGGAAGTGAGATGATACACGCCTGGAGATCGCTGTGCCTGAAGTAGATCCGTGATGGAGCAGGGTAGGCAAGACGTATGGTAGGAGGTTTTAGTAGCAGTACAAATCAATGGCTTATAGGTAAGCAGATCATTAACCTAGAGAGTAGCGTTCATGAGGAGAGACGGGCACCGTATACTGAGGTGTGAGGTACCACTCTTCCCCAGCGGAGTCTGCCCTACAGATTTGCCCTGAACATTGATGTCAGGATCTTGGGCCGAAGTTCTCTTGATGAAAGGACGATCCTCAGACCAGTCAGCTCCTTAGACGACTTCGGCATGGAGCGCCCCATCAGAGCGGTGAGGGAGAAAATGCTGAAACGCTACCGCTTGTTTCTTAGACTCCTGGAACAATAGTTCTGGCGGTCTCCTTGTTGGCTCGGAGTGACACATCTGTGGCTCTACGCAGTTCAGCGATATCATAATTTTTTATATCTTCTCCCTCATCCATCTCTTTCAGCAGGTCAGCCTGGTATGCCTGCAACACCGCCATAGTGTGCAAGCAACCTGCAGCCTGACCTGCCGCCGTGTATACCTTACCCACCAAAGCCGAAGAAGTCCTAAGTGGCTTGGTGGGTAATACCAGAGCCTTAAGGGAAGATGCACCGCCAGGAGAAAGATAGCCCGCAAGCATATCCTCAACCCGGGGAATCTTCCCATAAACGCACTCATTCAGCCCTAACACATTAGAATAGTGAGACACATCGGGACTGAAGAGGCGGGCCGAGTATGGCTTATTCAAGACAGACTGTGGTGCGAAGTCCACAGACTCGTCTCGTTCGGCGCTCGCGTTACCACCCTCCTCAGAGGAAGACAATACGAGTGTCGAGCCCTCTCCCGGAGCGGAAAATACCATTTCAGAACGTGCTTCCATTCCCTGCGATTGAGCGCTAGATCTGGCAGGCGAAGAAGAAGAAAAGGACGTGTCCGTCTCCATTCTCTCTGCCAGATCCATCTGCGAGCCCCACAAGCTCCCTCGAGAGCTGACCGAGCGTGCTCCGCTCCCAAACAAGCAACACACAAACTGTGTGTATCCCCACCCATGATGAAACGAGGGCGGGGAGGAACACACAGCCTGAAACGCTGCTTGTCAGACTCAACATCCTTGCCAGACTTTGCCATAATATGTTTTGACATACAACAATAAATAAGACGTGACACACATAGAGCACTTACTGAACAACAGAAGCTGCCGCTGTCTCCACCGCATGTGCTTTTATACTTCCTGGTCCCTATGTCATCTCCGCCGGTGATGTCACCCTGGATTCTCTCGGAAAGATTACACATGTGTTTCAGAGCGCGGGAACACAGGGGCGTTCCAAAAGCGTTTTGTGACGCAGCTCGAGTTCCCGAAGGGGAACTACTAAACCCATCACAATTGTATTGCAAGCCCCTTAACTGATAACAAAATATTACATTATTTGAGTACTATAATATTGTCAAATTGTTTATGCAACACAGTGCAACCAGTTTTGTTCTGCATCAGCAGTAATCTAGCTGAGAGGAAATCAATTAAAAGTAAGTAAGACCCAAAAACCCATTAGGAAAACAAATTGCCATGGTCAATTATTTACCTAAATAATAAAGTGTGACTTTATTTAGTCCGTCAGTTAGTTAGTTGTTTAGCTAGTTAGTTAGTTAGTTAGTTAGCTGTATAGTAATTTGTTGCATAATGGTTAAAAAAATTTTAGCCTGTAAATATTCCACATTATACAGAATTGTATAGTTTTTTTTTTTTGGTTTACAGTAGAGCCTTTTAAACAATGTTTTCTATATTTTGTAAATTTTTCTGTACATACCTCTACGAGTTCTGATGTGCAATAACATGACACATGAGGCATTGCGTTCACTTCAGGTGCCTGACTGAATGCAATATGCTGTGCTTGTGGGTTTGCCTGTTTCAATAGCACAACTAAACCTGACAAATACTCCAGAGACAGAGTTTCTGTGTGGAGTTCAGCAAGATGAATGGCTCTTTTTGAACAAAGCAACATACACTTTCCAACCCTCTGCTTTGCCTCCATAAACATCTATGATTTGACTATTCATCTACCCACTTCTCTTCCCAAACCCCCCAGAAATTGAGTTTAATTCATCCCATAAAAAGACGACATTCCTGTTTTTAAAATGCCACATTCAAAGGGATTCCCTCTTTCAAGGCCAGAGTCTTTTATAGAGGGACAAGCTTTCTCCCAGCAGTGTGGGAAACAGAGATGGTCCATTGATTCCAGAAACTCATTACACACTGCATGGTCCAAGTCCTTTGAATAAGAGGCCACCTCAACTCAAATAAACTTGCCTTCCTCTTAGAACACCATGGCTTTTCGTATTAATGTAGGATCTGGCCCAAATGAAACACCCCTAGTCTTACTCTATAACTGTCCTTAAATGTATGTAGGCTACAGACACCATTATTCATCTAGTAATATCTTATTTTAAAACATGATGAAGTGTGCATATAGTATCTCAACATTCTGCCAGTGGTTAATGGAAGTTGCCATTTTTGTAATGAGCTAGGTATCAGCTCAATTTCACCATAAAAAGTGTGAGTGGCTAACTCACTTTTCAGATGGTTTAATGTAGCACTCGGTTTCCCCAGCGTAAAGAACAAGTAGACAGGATCCCTGAATTAGTTTTTTGCCAACAATTCAAAATCACCAAAGTCTATAACTCTAGGAATTCCAAGGGCATTTTAGAGTAAATACAAAAAAAAGTCAATATTAACCAAGTTTTAAATAGAGGCCAACAGTCACAATATATCAGGTGCATTTTCGAGAGTTTTGGTGGTTAGATATTAGTGATGTTATTGCATTGTGGTTTCACTTCATATTTCAAAACAGACAGAAGTGATCAGTAAGACATTTTATTAAGAAATAAGCACATCACACTATTGCTCCCATCAGTGCTGGGAGTATATTATTGTATATACTGTATGTGGTGTATTGGATTTGTTTTTTGTTATTTTAAGGTGAGATACAAACAAATAACATGTCTTACAATAAATATTCAAAGGAACATGTCTGTGGTGTTTATCAGCTTAATTATGCACTGTTTTCTGAGGCTAACTTATACTTAAGATAAATCATAAACAATAAAAATTATAAGCATGTTTCAAAAAAGGCATTTATTGAAAATATTTGTCACAGTGAATATATGCTCATTAGAAACTACTAAATATCCCTCCATAGTTCTCAACATCCTTAAATGGTGGGGGAAATAAAGTTATTGCCTCCATCAACAAAAAAAAGAAATACACACACACACACACAACCACCATATAGAGTATATGTATTCGTATAAGTATTATATATATATATATATATATTTTTTTTTTATAAACACGGGTTAACTTTCTATGTGCAGGGTTCAAAAGCCTTCAAAGCAGTGCCTTTTAAATTACAAGTGAAAAACGCATGTCCTGTAAAGTGTGGTTGATCATGATGCTAACCCAGGGTTAAGTGCATTGTAAAAGCACTATTATGAAATTTAAAATAATTGAGCTGTGATGAACCTACCTGGAAAAGTTGAAAATTGTTCCTTTATAAAACTACAAGAAAACTCAACTTGAATGCTTGCCTAAAGAAACACAAGCACATACATGAGTGCCTGTTGTTCAATATCACAGGTGCTGTGATGGGTGAAGTTGTGGATCAGATAAGACAGACATAGACTTTTTAGCAACATTCGCCAGAGGTGGCCAGAGGAGGATTTGGTGTAAAAAGAGTCAAAGACATACATAAAATAATGTAATCCCACTGTGAAGTATAGAAGTCGATCCGCGATGTTGTGGAGTTTTATAGATGATGTGTGAGTTTTATAGATAGAAAGAGATCGTTGCATCAGGAACTACATAAAATACCATCTGGTTTTAGAAAACTCTGACAGCTTCCAGAAGCTGTTTACCAAAATCCACAAAAAAGCACTGTCAGTGGCACTAGATAGTCTAAGTTCTAAGACTAGTCTAAGATCTAGATAATAAATATATGGGTTATTTTACTGCCATTTCTTTTCCAGGGGTTCCAATAATGTTACATTCTTGAAAATATTTATTTATTTACTTATTTATTACTTTTTTTAGCAACGATGGTCCAGCCACAACCTTTAAAACCAAAGGAAATTCCATGGCATATGATTTTTATAGAAAAAAAAGTTTCTTTAGATTATTAAAATGTTCTTCATACTAAGAAAAAATTGTTATTTTAAGAACTGTTGACTGAAAGTTTCTTTGGGGAACCAAAAATGGGAACCCCCCTTATAGAACCTTTATTTAAGAGTGTGGAGTCAAGGCTGAAAACTTTTCTTTGCCCATCATTAATAAAAGTGCTCTTCTTTACATGATCTATTATCTCAGACTTACATCAAGACAAGCATTTCCATTGTTTAAACATTTTCATTAATTGCCTCATTAATTCAAGTAGAGCACACTAAGGTATAAAAACTTTCAAAGCTCATTAAAATCAGTGCCAGAGAAAACATCAAACCTTCATCAAAGCTTTATTCGGGCCCAACCACCAAGGTTTACAGTCACTAGTTTGAAAGTCTATTTTTTAAAGCAATACTTCATGGATTTAAATGTATTTCCTTGGTGTTATATCAAATGGTGATTGTTCATCACAAGAGTCCCTTGTTCTGACATGAGTGGGCAGACAAGGGTGAACTTTCTATAAGGAATGAAGAAAAAATAGATCTATAATCAGTTCAGAAAAACCACATCTTAAACAAGAGCTTCAAAAGGACAGACTCAACATCCATGACCAAGTTGAGGGCATATCAGAATCAATCCCCCTCAACGGTGCCAACTGCTCTCAGATGATTGAACAAGATAATGTTAAATGTGGAGAGAGTTTGTATGCCTCAGGTGATACATGTTCCAATGATAATGCAGTTGTTTTTCACAAAATATCCAAAAGGAGATAAAAGCATCTGACTTGATTTGTCTCAAATCTCTGATTTGTCTAAACAGTAGTCAGTAACACTTTACAAAAAGGTTCCATTTGTTAACAATTGTCATTTCAATTGTAATTTCAGTATATAGGCCACCTCATAGCTGCATTAAACATCTAAGTGCCACTGTCAATAGTTAATTTCCACACAGGATGCGGCCACAGTTCATTTCTGTCAATGTAGTGAACAACTTAATATTCTTAACTGGACTCAATTTTCCCAGCTGAGCACTAAAAATAAGGCATCAGATGTTTGTTTCAAACAAAACATCTGCAACGTTGCAAAACCCTGTTCTGTCCCTTGATGCATTTTCATGTTTGACTCATAGCCATCAGCTCTGAGCTGGTTATGCTCTCTGCTAGTTATGTGATGGATGAGGACGTCTTTGGTGCTTTTCATTAAATGGGTTTGACTGGCCCTGTCATTATCACTGAAGCACAGAGTGCAGAGCCCTCCCCAGGGGAAACGTACATCACTTCAGTGACTCTGCTTTAAAATTAATAAGACAATCCACACTAGAAAGCTGCTCAGTCTTGCCACGAGGGCTGACCATTACTGCCACGGTCTAAAACAGGTGTCCTATCTATTAAGACAGGTTTTGCCAGTGGACACCTCCTGCTTTATGTGAACACATATATGAATCTGATGTATGTGGTGAGATCTTAAAATGTTCAACAGTTCAAAGGGAAGCACAGCGGCTCTATCCAGAAGGTCCCACTGGAGGCACATTCTGTTTCAGCAACCAAAATGAAAGTCACTCTAATAATAATTCAAAACACAGCATCCCGGAGACTCCATTAAAAAGCCACAGGGCAAGCACAAGTTCAAACCCCTCAAGATTTTACAGTTATTAACACTGTGAACTTATTTTATGACTATTTTTTATGAAGAGTAAATCTCTTACACTTCCTGGAAATGAATTGTAATGCTGAGTTTGGTCAAAGTCATTTGTAGTTAATTTGAAATTGTAAACTCAACTTTTCATAAAGTGGGTTTATTTTTGAAATGCAGTTTCTAAAAAGTCTTGGCTCCAAAAAAAATCTACTAAATATGTATTCATGCAGAAATATGCAGGGGGAAGAAATACAGTTCATTAAACACTGCTGGCCTATTGTGACGCAGTGACCTATAGTGAGCATGTTGTCAAAGTATATGGGTTGCCCCCCCAAAAAACAATGGAAACAACATGTGCATTAAACGGTAAATGGGCATAACAACGCCCCTTAGCTGTTATAAATTCCACTGTAAACCATGGCTTCTGGGGCAATTACTTAATAATCAATTAATTATTAATTTCATGCATAAAGAAATTATTCAATACATGTATATAGTAGAATGTACACACAAACACACAAATATGTTTATCTTTATTATAATTTTCATCCTTCTTGCCATAATTCATACAGTGCAGTGTTGTTTTAAATGCATTATGATACTGGAATTTGTGTTAGAGGACTATAAATATAAACAAAAAAATATTTTATTTAAGACAATCAAGCACAGAGCTGTCTGAAAAAACCAACCTACTAGAATAATACATTTTTAATAATATTAATAATATATGCTGAAAATTTATTTAGGGAAAAGCTATGTTTTACGCGATGATGAAACCAAAATCAATTTGACTTCCTGTGATAATATAATTTCAGTTCTTTCCCGTTTTAATTCAAACTTGATCCCAATCTTAACAGATAATGAAGGAAGTAATTCAATATGTCCCTCGTGCTCCACATTGGTAAAGTAATTAACCCCTGGCAACCTAACGAGAAATACTCAGCTCAAGGGTACAGATCGTTTAACCATGTTAAATGAATTATACCAGATGCAAATCACTGTTGATTACAGAAGACGTGTTATAGGCTACACTACATAATTTTCTTTCTTTAAAAAAAAAAAGGGGCTGACAAAGATATCCTGGTAAGCTCAGAATGAGGTCAAAATCACATATCCTAAAGCCAGTAATACCATCAGTCCCTCCTGGAAGAAGAATACAGATCCGAGGCTTTAGAGAGAAAAACGAGGTCAGCATTTGAAACATTTAAAGAGCACATGGAGGAAAATAAATGAGGAGAAAAAAATAGTTCAAAGTGCTGCTTTTAGCCACAGAGGAAGCTGAAGGAATGTTGCAGACCAAATGAGAATAAATAAAAAGAGCACAACAGCTCAAAACGCTGAGGGTATGATTTGGAGTCACATGATTTGTGTGTATGAGAGTGTGAGAGTATATTTGCATGACTCCAAATATCTGTAGAGTACACACATTTGGGAACTTTAATATTCACTAAATAGGAGCTGACAGCGATTTTCATCATCAAAGCGACTGGAAGTCGTTGTTATTCAGTGACAGTTGTCGATCTGAGATGACCTGAGCGACGGCAATCACTGGCCATGTGATTTGGGCATTTTTGTGACAAAGTTAAAACCATTCAGATAAGTTACTAGTAAAGTAATCCCATTTAAAGGGTTAGTTAGTTCGTCCAAATATTACAACTCTTTCATAACTTACTCCCTCATGTCATTCCAAACCTCAGCTGATTGGCTCAAAAACTTGTGTAACACTTTATAATACTCTTGCATCAGTTAAGTTAGTTAAAGAATTAACATTAATTACCAATGAGCAATACATTTGTTGCAGTATCATTGTTAAAGTTGGTTAATAAAAATGCAACTTTACAATAAGGTCCCAATAGTTGCTTTAGTTAAAGCATTAAACAATTTTAACAATGAGCAACACATTTGTTATAGTATTTATGAAACTGTATTGATGTTATTTGATCAATATAAACCTCACATGAGCCCCCTTCCAAACTTCCTAGTTAATGTTAGTTATTGCATTAACTAACATTAACAATGAGCAGCACAATTTTGATTACCTATTGAGGTTAGTTAATACAAAAATAAAAATGAAGGTTAAGGTCCCATTAGTTACATTAGTTATTGCATAAACTAATAATGAGCAAGACATTTGTTACAGTATGCATTACCTACTCTTGATGTTAGTTAATAAATATAAAAGTTTACATTAAGGTCAAATTAGTTACATTAGTTAATGCATTAACTAAAATTAACAATAAGCAATACATTTGTTACAGTATTTATAAATTAAATAGTTCATGGTTAATGTTAATGAAATATACAAAGATCTACAATTAATCTCTTTTCGGTCCCATTACTAAATGTTAATTTGTATCTATTAGTTAATGTATTAACTAACATTAACTAACAATCAGCGAAACATTTGTATTTATTAATCCTCGCCAATGTTAGTTGATAAGTATAAAGGTAACACTTATACTTATAGATTCTGTAATATAGGGACCAATTCTCACTATTAACATGTGCGTTGTAGTGTGCCCAGTATTATATATTGTCTGTTATTAGTCCTTATGAAATCATATCTGGCATGAGCATATACTACATTCCTAATCTACCCAAGACCCTAAAGGAACAACTGCTTACTAATATATTAAGCCAGCACATTAGGCGTTTATGAGCAAAAGTCACAGTTAAACTTTTTGTAATTATGAAAATGGACCTTAAAAGAAAGTGTGACCATATAAAAACTTTACAATAAGGTCCTTAGTTACAAGTTATCATACTAAAATTAAATAAACATAATATCAAAAAAGGTTACAGTATTGTATTAATCTTGTTGACGTTAGTTTTAAAAAATACTACTTTGCAATAAGGTCCATTATGTAGTTAATGAATTTTACTAACCACTGACGAAAAATGAACGTACATTGCTTTAAAGTGGTCATATGATGTGATTTCAAGTTTTTTTCTTTGGAGTGTTACAAGCTCTTGGCACATAAAGAAGATCTGTAAAGTTGCCAAGACTAAAGTCTCAAATCCAAAGAGAAATATTCTTTATAAAAGTTAAGAGTCAACCACGCCTACCTAAAACGGCTTGTTCTAACACGCTCCCACATACCGAAGTCACTATGTGGGAAGATTTGCCATAACGTTCACACAAAACTGTCACGCAAAGAAAGAATCCCGTAGTTACTTTTTACTCCGCTGTAGTATTGTTGCGCTCGACGCAATGTTGGGAAGGCTTATGTGCTTCTTTGGGACAAGCAAAATAATTTGTTGGCCTTCCCAAAAGAGGACTGATATCGATTCTTCATGCCTAGAGAATGATCCGTTGCGGGTAGCTGAGGAATACTTCACTATGCTGCTTGTCGATTGCAGGATCGAGCTTTCCCTTAGGAAGACAGAGCTGGGTCATCACATGTGGTTGCCGCAGGCATCACAATATGGTAAGGGACGTAACATTTTCGTCACACGCTTGAGGTATTCGGCCAATCACAACGCATTGGATAGCTGGCCAATCAGAGCACACCTCGCTTTTTACAGAACGATGAGCTTTGTAAAAATCAAAGCTCGTTTCAGAAAGGCGGGGCATAGAAGAAAACAATAATGTACAGTATGTGGAAAATAATGTGTTTTTTTTAACCTTAAACCACATTTCATTACACCAAATAAAAAAAAATGTTATTTTTAGCAACGTCACATGACCCCTTTATGGATTAATCTTGTTTTGACAAATGCAATTGTGTACATTTAAAAAAAATAGAGAAGTAAAATATAAGAAAAAGAATAATAAAAATAAATAAAATGAAAAATAAATAGATATAATATAATAAAATTTAATATAAAAAGAAAATAAAAAAAAATAAATATAAAATATAATATAATAAATTAATATATGAAATAAAAAATATAAATAGAAATAAAAAAAATAATAGAGCAAAAATTAATATATAATAAAAAAATATAAAATAATAGGTTGTTTCTTCTTCGCTATTTTGTTTTTTGCAAAATAAAAGGAAAAAAAAAAATAATATATATATATAATTAATATAAATAGAGAAAAATAAAAATAGAGGGCTTTTTTGTTAGTTTATTGTTGGACAGCTGTGGGTCATTAAACAGCATTGTTTATTATAATCATTTTTTTCTGTATTTCAGATGGTTGAAACAGTAGCTTTCTGTCTGAAAAACATGCTGTCGGTAACTACCCTTGTAAAACCTCCTGATCTGTGAGACACCTTTTTATGGGTGACATTTCGTCACCCTCCAGGCTGGAGAGCTGGTAGCCGGTCAAGAGCGCAGGTCAATCGGTTGTGTTTCTCCCAGCTAAACAAATGCCCCTGTCATGCACTCTCCTCAGTGACAGGAAACAAGAGAGTGGAAATGGAGGCGACAGCAGTGAGTCTAGATCTCTCACTACACAATACCCAATGGCATACAATTACAACTGAACCCTTAATAAAACTAGATTCTGAGAATCAGCCATTTATTTAACTCAAAATGATGTACTTTACATTATTTTTTGTATTTGGAATACATGCACAGAAGGAATATATGCACAAGCATCTTCATGAATCTCACTTTTTTTTCTTTCCAAAACCAAAGTGTATTAAATCATAATTTGCATTAATATACTGAAGCTTATTTTAGGACCATTGGATTTTTTGACACTACTTCCCTGATAATTAATCACCCTCCCTCACATTTTTAGTTCTGCAAATATGAAAACTATAATTATTTATTATTGAAAAGGAAACCTGTTTGCAAGATACAAGTTGATATTAACATGAATAATTAAGAATAGCTGAATTAATTAATTAATGATAATTAATAAATAATTAATAAATGACTGAATGATGAATTAATTAATAATTAAGTAATTATTAAATAAATAAAACAAGTGTCCAAAAGAAAGATAATCATTACTGTATTTTTTTTTATTTAAATTAGGGTCTGTGCATATACATGGTTGCACCACTATCTTTTGTATACAAAAAGCCCTTCATTCAGAAAATATGACTGAATCCAGAATTTGAAAAGGTTATGGCTTAAGTTTTGGGTTTGTGCTCCCGTTCTGTCTACATTAATTTACCATTCAAAGTTAAATATAGTCATCATTGTCACTTAAATAGATTTGATGGCGCATCAGGTGTGTAATAACGGCTACTCACTATAATTTTATTTGAAATTTCTCAGTTATCATTTGTTATGAGATGAGAGACATGCGGATCCATATTCAAGTGACTCAGAGACCAGGAAAACAGAGAAGGCAAGACTAAGACTAGACTATGGAAAGTTAAACACGCTCAGTAAGGTATCTAGCCGCTAAACAGGGATAAACGCAAAACAAATACACGAGACTAAAACAGAAAACACAGAATTGCTCAGTAAGGCAGCTAACACTTGGCGAGTGAAAAATGCAGAACAATACTCAGCAACTAGAGCAGGATCAGGGTAGGTGTTATATAGTGTGTGTAATAGCATTCAGGTGAGCGTGTAATTGGTTTCAGGTGTGAGTGTAATCAGTGCAATGGAACATGGGAAATGTAGTCCAGGGTGATGTGTAACAGTCTGTGTGGTGCAAGAGTCAATATCATGGAAGGGCAACCTCTGGTGGCAAGTGGATGGAATTTCATGGATCGGATTCGTGACACATTGGCAGTGATAAGCCACAAATCACTTAATGTTCAGCCACAGCAGAAATGCAGTCTCTGTGCCACAGACTGAAATATGCATCACATATTTATTTACTTGATGCTAAATGTAATATTATTTTGATTTGGGGGATAAACATATAATTTATTTTTTAGACTCACCCTCAATGTTGTTCAGAATACAAGATGCTGCATGAGAGTTTAATTATTTTTTTATTCATTGGTAATTTATAGTATTAGCTGTTCCACAAAATACTATTAAATGTAATTATTTTAACAATAGATGCAAAGTATGGCTGTATAGAGCTGTATATTTCTCCATCATGTTCTATTGACCGTCCGGTTTCACTGTTAAATGTGTGTGAATAGAAATTAGCTATGAAATACTACATACTTGCGCTTTTCATTTTTCATGGCTGCTGTTGTATGCACACCCGACAAGGCACAAATCTGATTCTCGCTTTAGTCATCGATTTAGCTCTGCCCTATTCATCTTCAAATTCATCCCCCCACCCTAGTCCTTCTTTTCCATTTGACCTCTTAAAACTGGATGCTACAGCATCAGTAAAGGATTTAGGCTTATCAGACACTGGTGACATGCTTTGTGGCTTCACTGGCACAGGCATAATTCTTTAGCTGCACCATTTAGATGAGTGCTGACATTGGGAAAATATGATGTACTGCTGACAGTGCTGCAAAACAGAGCTCTGTGCAAAAATTAGCATGAAAGCTCATTGGAGAAAAGAAATAAACCATACTTATATTAGATGTTATTCACCAGAGGTGTTGAATGGGATGAAATCAGCTTTATATCTACTATAGTTACTGTTGGATGCAAAGAGATAACATAGTTTTGATATAAAGACTGATGAGAAATTAACACTTGTGTTGTACTTTTACACTGACTGTGATTTTACACTGCAGGTGATTTCTTGGTTACTATATTGAGTATTTTTAATAACCTCCATCAATTATAAAGCGGTTATTGGGAGTGGGCCATTGAGAATTATTTTATAATTAAATTTATGTTTCGACCGCACTGACGGCTCAGAAGGGTCACATTGTGTGTTTTTTTTTTGTGTTATAAATGTCACATTAAATAAAGGGAATGGCGTTTAAATCCTCAACCTGCAGCATCTACCGCTGTTCCATTTGATTCTTACATAATCGGCATCTATGTACCTGTTATAGCCCGACTACTGAAAAGCTGTATCTGAGTGCGCTTTTAACTTGCAAGCAAGCACTAAATAACACTTTTCTTCTTATAAACCTCTCACAATTTTAAAGATTTTTTTTGTAATTTTAATAAAAAGTCTCGGTTACGTGAACCCTTCGTTCCCTGAAGGAAGGAATGGATGCCGTCACGTCGGAGGACCGAAAATGCGATCTCGCTTAGGGGACCAATCTACTTCGGTGTAAACTCAACGAGCCAATTTAACAAATTGGCAGGCGATTATTGAATCAAGCTGCTGCTGATCACAGCAGTGAGTTCAAGTAGGCAGGCATGAAGCAGCCGCATTATTTCAGGTTTTCGCTGAGGCGCCTGAGGAGACCCGGAAGCTCAGCGGTGGTACAGGAAGCTGTGGCGATGGGACGTGACGTCTCCATTCCCTACTTCAGGGAACAAGGGTTACCATACGTAACAGAGACGTTCCCTTTCAGTCAGTAACTGATAAGAAGGGTGACTGGCATCCACTATCCAGTGGCCCATCCTCTGCTTTGAGATGGCATTCCCCTTCTGCCGGCCTCCGTAACAGAAAAAGAGCTGTTCTGAGGTCCTGAAGCTTTGCGTCTGGTCTACTTAGCACCTTAAGGCTCGGACGGGACAGGGCAAAACTAGGGCTGGGTCTGCCTCCTCAGAGGGCAGCGCTTGGAAGTTCACCACCTGATCCCTAAAGGGAGTAGCAGGAACCTTGGGCACGTTAGAATAGCCCCCTCAGCGGGGCACCGCAGGGTTACCTGGGACATATACACGCCGCCCACGAAATCTAGGCAAGAATCTTGACGAAAAACCCCTGCACTCCACTTGCAGGTCCCTACCCTCTAATAGAGGCCAATGCTAGCAGGAGCAAAGTCTCCATTGAAGAATCTTCGGTTCAACCGCCTGCAAAAAGGCTCAAATTGGCCCTGCTGTAGTGCCGTGAGCACTATAGTCAGGTCCCAAGAGGGTATAGAGGTGGGCCGTGGAGGATTTAGCCTTCTCGCTCCCCTAAGGAATCTGATGGTCAGGTCATGCTTCCCCAGTGACTTCCCTTCAACGGGGTCGTGGTTGGCAGCTATCGCAGCCATGTAGACTTTAAGGGTGGAGGGAGACAGGCTTCACTCCAACCCTTGCTGCAAAAAGGACAGCACAACTACGATCGGGCATCTTCGGGGGTCTTCTCGGCAAGAAGAACACCACTCAATGAACAGGTTCCACTTCAAGTGTAGGCTCTCGCTGAAGTGATGGTGTCAACAACCTCTTGGGGTAGGCCACTCAGAACCTCCGCATCCCGTCCAGGGACCAGGCATGAAGTTTCCAGAGGTCTGGACGCGGGTGGCAAAGGGTGCCCCATCTCTGAGTCAGTAAACCCTTCCTCAGAGGAATCAGCCAAGGAGAGACTGTCGCGAGGAGCACTAGCTCTGGGAACCAGGTCCGAGTGGGCCAATAATGCACCACGAGCAGGACCTGCTCCTCGTCCCCCCTGACCTTGCACAGCAACTGTGCAAGAAGGCTCACTGGGGGGAAATGCATACTTGCGAAGGCCCCGCGGTCAGCTGTGTGCCAGTGCGTCCGTGGCGAGTGTTCCTTCGGTCAGGGAGTAAAACAGCTGGCAGTGAGTGGTTTTTGGAGAGGCAAACAGGTCTATCTGAGCGGCTCTGAAACGTCTCCAAACCAGATGGACCGTCTGGGGATGGAGTCTCCACTCTACGGGGAGCACAGCTCGTGACAGCTCGTCGGCTGCCCGGTTGAGCAACCAAGGAATGTGAACAGCACGAAGCGACCTCAGATGCTTCTGACTCCAGAGGAGGAGGGGGCGGGCGAGTCGTTGCGATACGCGACGGGAGCGCAGACCACCCAGAGTAGGGGAGGTACGCACGGTTCGCTGGTGTTGTCCGTGTGTGGAATCACTAGTCAGGCCCTTGACTGTAAGCGCACCTTGAACGGGCCCACCTCTCCCTCTCCCTGGGCAGGTTGCACTGCAGCAACTTCGAGTTGCCTATTTTCGCCAGCTGCAGCCTGGGGCCCCGTCCCAAACCGCATGAAACTTCCGGCCCCGCAAGCTATTGCCTCTGTACGTCGCGCCTCCCCATGCGGGGTTGATGCATACAATGTTCATCCCCAACACCCACACAAATGCCCGGGGATCTCGGCTCCATGGGCATTCCGCTGGACGGCCACCCCCCGCCTTACCTGGGTCTTGACCTGCCATTGGGCCGGACACGGTTTGGCGGCTTACGGCCGGTGCTAACCGTTCGGACCCCCTGAAGGCTGCCGCGTTGCACCACGACAACTTATGGGACTCGTGCCCCACTGGACAGCAGTGCTTTTCCTTGCCACGCCCCCTGCTGTCACTCATATGGAGCAGCCTACCCCCCTAGATTGGCGTCGTGATTCCTGCCGACCGTAGCTGCAATTTATGCCCCAGGAGCATCTGAAATTTAACGGCCCTTTCGTGGGTGACCGCCATCAAGCGTCTTCGCATGTTCACACCTTACATTACAGGAAAGAGCACCTCTCCGTCGGGGAGAGTTTGCTTTTTCCAAGTTGACTCGAAGGCCCCAAACAGGCTGAGGGTGAGAAGGCTTCGCGAGGGTAGTTGGAGAATGCGGAATCTATGTTCTCTCAGGGAACAAGGGGTACCCCTCACCCCAGCCCCCCATACGTAATGTGAAGACACAGGCAACCGGGACAGCCGAGATGGGAGGACCCTCGTTTACATGACTATGCTGTCCTCTCGGACCGCGAAACATCAGCAATGGTCTGTGTCGTGCGGAAGGGTCGAAATCATGAAGTACGAATCTTAGGCGGACCGTTGCAACAACCACAATTTCGGGGGGCGGAAGGATTGCACCAGATAGATGGTTAGACCTCATCAACATTTTGACAACCGGTAAAACGCCTGTGAAGGGTCCGTTCAAGACACGCATTTCCAAGATTGGTCGTAACCCACCGCCTCTCTTGGGTACAATGAAGTAGGAGCTGTAAAACCCTGTCTTTATATCGGCTGGAGGGACCGGCTCTATAGCATCCTTCACCAGTAGGACTGCGATCTCCACACGCAAGACATGAGCATCAGCCGCCTTCACTGTCTTGAAGTGGATGCCACTGAACTTGGGGGGGGGGGGGGATGGGGGGGATGCCGGTTGCGACTGAACTTCCTGAATCGAATAGCCGAGGCTGATGGTTGAAGGAGCCAGCGAGGACGGGCTGGGTAGCTCACCAGGCTCCCAGACACCGCGCTAGTGGCATCAACGGAGCTACAGGTGTACCCGCAGTGGGGCAGCGTGGAAGAACACAGGGACCCGGCCCGGGAGTTTCTTTGCCGGTCCGAGGCGGGGTCTGGGTTTGTGTAACACTGACCTGTGTTTGAGCAGAGGGTGTGTGGGTAGTCCTTTGGTTCGTCCTCCCGATCCGCCCACATGCTGCTCACTGGCGAGAGAGGAGGGAGAGTGTGATACGCACTAGATCGTCCACAAACCCCCGTCCCCTCTGGGGACCCAGAAATAGAGAAATTGCTCTTTGTCAAGAATTTGGGTACCACCGACCGAGAGGTCAGTGGTGGAAAAGATGAAAAGATTCTCCGCCCGGCCATCCTTCGGGGGAGGGAGTGGTGTGCTTACTATCTCCTGAAGAGCACGTCCCTCCACATCTGGGTCGCCCGTCTCCGGGCCTCTTGCTCCTCGCTTGCCACCAGGTTTGGCGGGGGCCGGGACGGGCGGGGCGGCTGCCCTGCGAACGGCTCCACAGCACAGCTTTGCTGGATGCCGAGTGAGTGCTGCTCCTGTTGTGGCCTCGGGTGCAGGGGGCACTCGGCGAACGGCTAAGCAGCGGAACGCTGGGGCAAAACTGTACTGATGGATCAGTTGATTTGGTCAGCGGGAGAAACCGCTGGGCAAGTTTCCACCGTGCGCCGACAGGCAGGCCTGGGACAGGGGGCGGACGTTTCAAGGATCGTGTCTTGTCCGTCTCGCGCATGTCAGCCAGTCACAGCCAGATTTGGCGCTCCTGGACCACCATAGTGGACATGGCACGACCCAGAGACCGCGCCGTAACCTTCGTCGCTCGTGGCGCGAGGTCCTCTGCGGTGCGGATTTCTCTGCGAACTTCCGGGTCGTGACGACCCTTGTGCAAGTACCTTAGTTCCTTGGCCTGGTGCACTTGCAATCATGCCGTAGCGTGTTAGGCAGCTTTTCCACAGGTCGTATAGGCATCGCTGGCCCGTCGAGTACCTACAGACCCGGGAGGGAAGGAACGGTTCTCCCTGCCGGTTGGAGGCGACATTAGGACACAACTGCATCGCAACCAACCACTCCACCGGGGGGACCCTTGTAACCCCCTAGCTGCCTCACCATCGAGGGTGGCCACGAGTCGAAGCAACGGAGGATCCAGCAATCAGTTTCGGCAGCGTTAAAAAACGGTGGCCGTCCACACCTGTTGAGGACTATTCATGCACCTCCGGGAAGAAAGGCACTGAGACGGGGTGCTGAGAGCCAGTGCGAGCCACCCCGAGAAACCAATCGTGCAACCTTGAGGGCTAGGGACACGGTGAAAGTCTTCACTCGAACCCTACCCCTACGGCGGCCCGGGAAAACATAGCCATTATTTCTGGATCCGATCCAAGCATTGCTACAGTCCCAGAGGAGAGCAGCGCAGCCGAATCTTCCTCTCCAGAAAGCTCTGGCTCACCCTCCGATGCTGCAATCGACATCCGATCGTCGGGGGGAGCCTCGGAAGAAACAGGTGGTACCCCCCGGGAGGGTCCAGCCTGCTCTTTTTGAAACTCCGCTGGTTTCGAAGAGCTGCAGGCGGTGCTTGGGAATTCCTCACCGTGACTGTAAGACCAGTCCGCCCACTGCCAGATGAAGGGCGCCCCTGGCTGCCGCCAGAGGGAACCCCAGATTTAGGCAGTGGCACGGGCACTCCGCCCCATTGCAGGTAACGGAGTCCGGTCCACAACTCCGAGATGGTCATACCCCGCAATGGGAGCATGAGCCATCCAAGAAAGCCACCTCAGCGTGCTTCATGCCCAGGCACGAGAGGCAGCGATCGTGACCATCACCCAGCGCCAGGTAACGACCGCATCCAGAATGCCCGGGTGATACGTGGTCTATAGCAAGACCCACATCGTCTTAACGGCAAGTTTTCCACGCAACGTCATCTTTAAAAAGACACACCCGAAATTGCTCTCTTAGGGGAAAAAGCTCTTTTAGCGTGATGAGGCGCACAGGGGAGATGATCATCTGAAACACAAACAGGGGGTAGTGCAGCAGAGTGTGCAACCCCATCGACACGGGAAACCACCCACCGCCGGATGAAGCACCGTCCGCAAACACGAAGAGCTCTCCAAGAGCGTGCTGAGCTCGTTCAGTCTTCTTCTCTCAGTAGAATAGTCAGGAGCAGAACGATGTGTTTGCTCGGCTCTGAAGCGAAAAGCTGGTATGTGTTGCATTTGCTGCCTTTTTATGTTCACGCTGTGATCAGCGGCAGCTGGATTCAATAATCGCATGCCAATGTGCATTGTCTCGTTTAGTTTACACTCGAAGTAGAATGGTCCCTCTAAGCGAGATCCCAATTCGTCGGTCCTTCGACGTGACGTCCAGAGTGACCGACTGAAAGGAAACACATTTATTGGGCACATTTAACATGGAAAAAAAAATATTATTTAATGTGTAATGATGACCCATATATTGCATATCTTTGTGATTATTTGTTAAACTTACAAGCAGCTTACAAGCTAAGTGAAAATTATTTCAAAGTAGATCCGACACTAATTTTTCCAGTACAGTTCATTTCCAAAACATTTTCTGCTGAGTTTACTGCACTATGTGCAATTGTAAAAATCTCAGTGGCAAAACTCTACCTGCAGTTCTGCTATGCAGGACCACACTGTACAAGCTATTATAATTAAGGTCAATGCAGTAAGTAGTACATTCTTTGTATACAAAAAGCATAAAACTAAATACAAAGGCTAATAAAAAAAAAAAATTTTATAAATGAACAGATGAATATAATTTTCTTTTTGAGCAGATAGGAACAAGGCTTGAATACATTCAAAAGGTCTCCTTTGTGGGCAAGAAGGTTCTTCAGATTAAAAAAGTAAGAAAGAAATGGGTTTTTAAAGAACCTTGGACTGATGATTCTTTTGGAACCAAAAAATGGTTCTTATGGCATCGCTGTGAAGAACCTTTTGAGCACCTTTATTTTTAAGAGTGTAAAGATAAATGACATATAGCCCAACCCCAAACTCGTGCCATTGTTTGAGCCTATAAATGGCTCAAATGTACTCACTGTATAGTAACGCACCCTGTATCCTATGTGCATACTATCCATTCTAAATATTATGTGAGGTTAGAAAGAGTATGCCTAAATTCCCAGATGGAGTACTAGTCCCAGTGGTTTTATGAAGTTTGAATTTGTGCACACTTCAACATTGTCCACAAACAATCACTTAGGACAGTGTTACTCATTGCGCGGCTCGCCAAGCTTTAATTTGTGGCTCACATGGCAGATGGCAGTAAATAATGCGATTATATGATCAATACAGATATTTAATAAAAAACATTAAAAACAAGCAGGTTTTAACCTAACCAGTAAAAACACCACACATGTCTACACCGGACGCGAGTGGATGATCCGACTATAAGACATACAACCCAGTGATGTTGTCTACATGAGCTGGGCCATGCGAACGATCCCCATCAGGTAAAATACTGCCTCGTTCTATTTATGATGAAAGTAGGACATCCGTTCAGTGATTTGCAACTGTAATGGTCCGGTTTAGACACGGTCAGACAGTGTCTGCTCTCTATTACAAATAATTTATATATATAAAAAAAAAATCTAAAACAGCTGCATTACAAGATGGAAATATAGACTAAAAATATATTTACACTTGCTCTGTCCTACGTTCATGACACTGACCAGTTTTAATCTTAACAGCTCTTAACGCCGAATGTGCACTTGGATGGTTAGATACATGATGGGCTAGTAAAAAAAAATTAAATAACTTAAGGTCTATCCAGCATTAAGGTAATCCTACTTTTTTTTAAATCATCTTGTCTCAGTTACAAATTTGAATGGTAAATGATAAAGAATGATAGCCCCCTTTGTATTGCATTGCATTGCATATCAGGGATGACAGATTGATAAAAAAGA